>JAOTOK010094843.1:0-15001 GCA_025770025.1 Virgularia gustaviana | reverse complement strand
TTATATAGACTAATTATTCAGTCGTCGTGTCGCTCATAGCGTACAGCGGCGGTAGTCTGTCTGGGCTACCTATGGTTCAAACTTCCCCCAACGGCACCAATGGTCGAAACATTTGCCCAGTTGGCCATGGAATGTTACAATTTACCCGGTACTAACCAAGATCTTTTAGAAGTGTTGGGGACACGCACCCGTGGGACAGGTCGACCAAATGACATTGATAGCTCGATTGCAATTCCTGCAACGACTTTGTTTGAAAAAGTTCATAAATTTAAACAACACGCTTCACGGATAGAACCGCGTACACCGAAAGTATGGAAGGTATATGAATGTATAATATGGTTTCTGACGATAATGATGTTGTTACTCGTAGTATCCGAGATCGTAATAATAACATTCTCGGTAGTTTCTTCTGAAGCTACTCTAGCTTTAACTACCTTTCCATGTCATGTTAGCCAAGCTAGTCAATATAAGTTCTGGTGCTCACACAACTTACAACCTTCAATGTACGCAGCTTACACCATGTTAATTCTCTTATTCATATTTACTGTTTTCAACGGGTATAACGTATATCGAAAAAAGGACTTTTATAAAGGAAACCATAAGTCGTGGAACTTTGACAGCATGGAGATGACAACTACTGACGATCCACCATCCGATGAGTTGCGTGACTTGTATTTTTTGATCGAGTTACTGCACATACGCAACAAACAGTACGTTTATCGCTTTGTCTTTCTTTTGCAAGACAAAGAAAAATTTGAAGAAGCATTGGAGAGAAAACGAGAAACCATATCAGAGGAGCAGAGAATAGAAAGTATTGACGAATTATCACAAAGCTCTACATCTGAACATGCAGTACCACAAGAAATAAATGGCAATGGAGGGTCACCTGAGCAATTGGATCATGAAGATAAAACTGATGGGTCAGAAGAGAACCCGACAATCGTACCAGGTTTGGGTGAATCAGTTGGAGCGAGTTCCACATTCCACCATTCGGTGGTGGGAGAAAGAAATATAAGGTCAGGAGAAGTTGCTTCATCAAGCATAACTACTGTAGAAAACTGATCGGGTCGAAAGACAATCCCACATTCGAATATAAGACACGTGGGGATGATAAACAGGATAACTGAATATCCCAAGGAACTATAGAAAAAATAAGGAACTAGAAAGCTGCACATTTTAACTTGTACTTGTTATGGAAATTATAAATGAGGAAAAAAATGACTTGAAAAAGGGTTGAAATTCGACAGGTGATTCAAAACGTTGAACTTCAGTATTCACGCAATGTTCAAAGTATTAGGCTGGACTTAATTTAACGCATAATATAACAAGATTTCAAGCTTCGGACTTGAATTCAACAGTTCTAAGGGGGTGTTTATATAGAGGCGATCCAGCCCGGGTACCCGAGCTGGCCCGCTTTGCCGAGATAGTCGTCATTAATGTTTACATCGAGGGATAGCCCTGCTACGCGGGCTGAACTTGTTTAGAATTATTTCCCCGCGAGTCCGAAATCTTGGTTTTGCGAGCATGTTTTCAAATTAAAAACTATAAACATTGATGAATGTATAGTATGAAAGGAAAATCTGCTCAGAATAAAAGCGGTTAGGACGAGCTAATTCTCGTGAAATGAGTGTTTATTTGCCAGCCCGGGAGGTGAGCCAGCCCGGTCACGCGCGTTTACAGGGGAAAAAGCCAGCCCGGGTAGCCGGGATCCCGGTTGGTACAAACCGAGATCTTGGAAAGGAGGGCTGGCTCGCTTCTCATATAAACGCAAGCTAACAAATAACAGAAGGTAATAACAAACCCGGGATCTCGGCAAAGCGGGCCAGCTCGGGTACCCGGGCTGGCCCGTCCCCATATAAACACCCCCTAACATGCAGAATAAACGTATAAAAAAATATTTTGCATCATGTTGTCGCGAACCTCGCATATTCGCCATAGAAACAGTAATATAAATACGGGTGACCCGCGTCACATATAGGTTGAAACAAATCTGTAAACAGCTTCACATAAGTCGCATGTACAACAAGCCACATGCGAGATGCGTTATTCGCAAGCTTTGTTCCAGACTTGTCAACAAGTTGCAGTATGCCAGTTACCTGTTATCATTTTATTAACAAGCTGTTCAATCTTGCGGTTTTGTTAGAAGTTGTAATAACAACTTGGTACCGCGTTCCGCAGCCAAAAATTTGATAACAACTTGATATTGTCTGCATGGAAGGCTCAGTAGCAACTGGATTAACTAGGCAGTCTTGTTAATCCAGGGTAACAGCTTGACACATTCTGATGCGGCTTGTGAGACTTCGTGGTGTGTAGAACAATAGATGAAAGGAATGAAATGAATACAGTATAAATAAAATATCTACCCTTTCTTTTAACCAGCGAGGCGTCGTGTGTTGTTTATTTTACGGAATATGAAAAATTTTGCATTCGGTTTTAGGATGATATAAATAGTTAATACATACTTCCAACATGCAACTTCACTATACATATAACTGCACAAATGTCGGTAAAAGTAATAATATCATGTTAAACCTCATTCAATAATTACTACGAAAAAAATCGAAATCGATTATAAGTTCATAAGACTTGTGAAAGCGCTTGGTTTAGTCATAGTTTTCGATATATGTGCCATAGAAGACACACCATAGACAACTTAATGGAAATAGAAGTCATTAACTATGTTTGCAACAATGTAGCAATTGAATAATTAATGAGCAGCTTACAGCAACTCTAAATCAAGACGCTTTAATTAGGTCACATCAAGGAAACACGTTAAAAATATACTTAAAACCGTAAAACGAGCAAGATAAACAGAACATACACTCTCTGGTGATTTCTATCAAAATTTAAATAAAATAATTCCACTATTAAAGTTCAAAAATTATACAATTAAGTCTTAATTCTTTTTTCACTATTTGACAAGTAATCGTATAATATCCCAACCTCGTACCCAGGCTCTTCGCTGCGCTCCCACTACGTTCGAGCGCAGCGAAGAGCCTGGGTACGAGGTTGATAATATCCGATTTGCATAGGCAATTAAAAAGGTTCGTCTTCGTTTCGTCACTGTTATTTACTCATACAAATCGGTTGCTCATATTTTAACTATAATTACCTACTGGATGACTGGTAAAGGAACGACATACTTAAACAAGAAAAACAAAAACTTGACTTCCATTTCCACCAAGTTGTCCAACCGTGGCTCTTTATTAAAGGCCGTTTTCCACTTCAGCCGTATCGTAGCGAAACGTACCGTATTTCATTGTTTCATAAGCACCAGAGCAAGACTAATGACTTTAAGACAAAAGAAATCGCTACGGTACGGTACGGTACGATACGGCTGAAGTGGAAAACGGGCTTAAGGCGGCATTGTACATGTATCATGTATATCAGATCGAAACAGTCTGATTTCATTCCTCAGTATAATCCGACTGCACCTCTTCGTAATTCTTTTATTATTCTTTATTTCATGTTCTATGTATGTATAAATATCGCAATGTCTTGTGTGATCGTTAGTATATATTATATAATATCGTAGTGTGATAACTTAGCTAGTAGGTTTTTTGTAGTATGTATAATATTCTAGCTTTATCATCACATTGTTATTTGTGTATGGACAGTCGTCAACTGATAGTTTTCCTGTGATTATCCTTAATTTTTATTTGTGACAAATAAATGAAATGAAATACATAAAATGTATAATACAGGATATAGGTGAACAATGATGTACATACCTACTAATATCACGTTGTTCTTTCAACATATTTTCATCCTTAAAAACGAATTACAGAATTCCACCACTGAAGAGTTATACTAACAACAACATTTGATACAACAAGATAATATAAAACACCTTTGGTGGGTAATGAAAAAGACAAAAAAAACAATTTCTTTAGATGGGGTATTATTTTTCATTACCTGAACATCACGGAGGCTGAGAGCAATTGCTTTTTCTATATCCTGCTCATCCTTACCCTTCTCCCCCGTCAGATCAATTACATCTATATCATTGCAATCAGAAAATATAAATTTCTCGTCTTATTCTATATATTTGCCGAAGATGTAACATGTGAAATATTGTAGCTATACCATATACTGTACATTTGGAACTCGGACTATGTTTTTATACTGCTGAAAGTCTTTGAAAGTAGTGATACTGTACTGTGGCGCATGTCACTGACATGACCAACTGTTCATGCCTGATACATCAAGCCTGACAGTCTGTCATGAACAAGGGTTGACCATATAAACCAATAAAATAAAATATAGCCTTGATCACGCCATTACATCATGGATTTAGCCGGCCAGCTCAAACATGTCTGAACATAATGTCAAACTTGGTCAAACATTCGAGATTTTTACCCGTGTAGATAATGTTATGTAATATATACATGAAATATACGAAATGAAATTTACAGTAAAATACGCGCACCAGTTAAAACAAATTATTTTCTGATAAATAGCTGTATGGTGTTTTAAATACTAATTGTAGTAAAAGCATATTCCGATTCTTCTTGCAAAATCAACTACGTTGCTAGATATGTTTTAAATTGTAACTCGTCGAAATTTTACTATTATAATTGTAAAGAGCCATTTACAAGAGAGAAAATAAGACACGAATTTCAAAGGAAAGGTCTTAGCAATATTGTACATAAGCACAAACAAACTCGTATAAATGGGTCAAATAGTAAATGTAAAACTTCCAGGAGTCGCGATTTACATAAGAACAGAAGTTTATGCTAAGTTTTCACTTTTGACAAGATTCAAATAATAGATTACCACTTTGCTCCTTTGGTGTTTTGTTTGATTTCCTTTCATCCCCAAGCTGTTGGTATAAAAATCGTTATGTGAAACGTTTTATTTTACTTTTGATAACTTTCTCTATGGTTCTAATTTATGTTTTTTTTAACTTTTAACCATTTTGTTTATTTTAGGACAATTATTAATGATACTACAGTATAATAGTATAATTGATAACATAACAACGGTGCTCCTAACTATCAAATGCTATCAATCAGCCTTCATATTTTATCAAATGTTAAAGGGTATAGGCAATGAAAATTTTTATTGTCTCATTGGGAAGATCTTTCAAAATGCAATATAACTGATATTTTGATCAAAAATAGCATGTTGACCGCCTTCTTGGATCATAATATTAACTCATTACATGACGTCACACGCGTTGATAAGGGGACAGTCTAAAAAAAGTAAGCACTCGAACAGCTTATTGTCCATTTTAAAAGTTTGAGTACTTACAAATGTCTGAAGCTTTGATGGTTTTGACTCACAGTGATGTGTGACCTTTTCGCATATCCGTGAATATCCAAGATGGCGGACAACATGCAAGTTTTGATCAAAATATCTCAAAAACTAAACAAGTTCTGTGAAAGGCAGTTATATAGCATTTTTGAAAATCTTTCCAATGAGACAATAAAAATTGTTTTTTTAAAAAATAAAAATTTAAAGGAGCAGTGTCACCGGGTGCGCATCTTTTCTGCGAATAACAATACATGTTGGTTAATTGTAAGAAAAATGCTCGCAATAATATACTAGAAACAAAATCCTCCTCCACCATTGATCTCGTGTGTTCCTACACAAGCAACCACAATTAGTGCGCAGAAAAGATGTGCAACTATACTGTTAAGACATCTGCACGGAAAGTTGTGGGAATCACGAATTACGGATATTAAAATTCCCTTCCCCAGAGATGTTTTACAACAAATTAAAATGTGTTACAACAAGCTGTACAATGTTATGAAGGAAAGAACAACAGACACATACAGTAGGAACCATTTCCAATATTGCTGAACGCGAAACATAGGCGAGGTACACCAAGGTTGGCACAAGTAAGAAAAATTAATCTGAGCATTTTGTACTGCTGGATTACTGGAAACTACCATTTCAGGCCTTAACTTTATCTTTTCGGTAGGCCCATTCTGCTTTAGGGGTAAAAATAGGGGTACAGTACATTGTCCTCAAAAATTTACAATCATGTGAAATACCGGGTGTCCCCACAACTACAATCAAATACAGTAATCAATATTTAGTTGAGTGATGTCTAATTTAAAGTTTGATAATTACATATGATGTTTGAATGAGTAGTTTCCGAGATATTCGCGTTTAAAGACAAAGTAACGTTTTGAAATAGCAAGTCAAAAATCGGCAAAAAAAATGGCCTGTTAAATTTGTTTCAACAATACCGCTTCGAAACATGGTTCCTTGAGAAAATTTGTTAAGTCCATCGTACGAATTTCTGAATTTCTACGTTATAACATTAAAGTTACCAGTTATTGTTGAATTTTACATCATTATTTTCTTGGGATCTGATGGAATTTCAACCTACATACAAGCGTAAGCAAGAAACGTAGTTCTTCCTAAGTTATCGCGAAAAACGTCTTGAGTTAATATCGCAATTAAACATGCCTCGCTTGACGAAGAATCAAAGAGTTTGATTTTGTTTAGGGTATGCTAGAACGACCAACACATAATTATGAAGTTTTAAGAAACAACGAACAACGACCCAAGGCCTAAAAGACAAAGGTATTGTTAACAGGTCATTTTTTGCTGATTTTTGACAAATTTCAAAACGTTACTGACGTGTGTCTTTAAACGCGCATATCTCGGAAACTACTCGTTCACACTTCGTAATATGTAATATATCAAAATTAAAGTTAGACATCACTCAACTAAATATTAATTATTTGATTGTAATTCTTTAGTTTGTAATGTACTGTAAGTAATGTTGAATTAAAAATAGGTACTTTTTGGGACACCCGGTACTGTATGTGTCTCCTTAATGTGTTGTTGTAGTGTATTGCACCGACTTGCGGCATGCCACTAGTACTCACTACTTTGAGGGTGTTGCATGGGTGCTGCTTAAAGACACAAATAACTACACACATCAGATGGTAAATGGCAATGTTTACTGGACAACAACTCAAGTAACTTAATGCAATGGTCATAACTGACAGTGCACCTCCTATTTACACAAAATACATATGTGAGCCATATCATGACTATAAAACACATTAATGACATTACCTAGTTACAAGTCTCTATATAGAGAATAATAGGCTACCTGTGTGATAGGAGGCTAGGGCTGACTGTTGTAGTTCTTCTTGTCATAGATAGGATCTAATCCATTTCCAACAAGATAATTATTTGCAACAGAATATCAATCTTGTCATGATGAGAAGAACTACAACCTAGCCTATTATTGTCTACTATACTATAACAAAAATTAAATTATTTAAGCAACTACTGAAAATAATTTACTGAACCTTTTTCTGCTGGTCTTTCTTTTCTGTGCGGGAAAGTAAAATTTGGATTGCTTTTCCGATGTCAAATGATCCTTCCTGCAAAAATGGTAGTCTTTATAACATAATTATATTACCCTGGCTAGCTTTAAATATTATAACAATTAATTTTTAAAATAATAATTAATTTAAATTAATCAGACATTGCCACAAATTAACAGCTAATTTCTATATAAGGGAACATTTTGTTTACTTCTGCAACAGTACTGAGTCTGTGAAGGTGTGACACTCTCCAAAAATTTCAGTGAGTCAGCAAGGAGTTTTATATGTCAGGCAGCAAGGAATGTTAGGTATCAAACAAAGAAACAGAAATGTAGCAACTATCCAGATGTTTATTGAAGACAGCAATAAAAAGGGTTCGCTAATACAAGGGTGCGTATACCTTAACTGAAAGCAATAAGGTGAACTGATAAAAGTGTAAGTAAATACAGTAGCTGATGTTTAAGCAGAAGCCCTTAATCATGAGAGCGGTGAAGGGCTTTGGTCAAGGGCTTTGGCCATACACTGTAATACCTTTTTGCTCACAGTTTGCACTGCCTACACAGAAGTATGACTTTTTTGGATTATCCTTAACTGAACTCGTCTAGGGTAGGATATTCATTAGGAACAGCTTCTTTTTAAGGAAGGTGGATGTCTACCTGTATATATGGTACATGTATGCAGTAGTATGCAGTAGTTACAGACTTACAACCCTACAAGATTATTCTGTTGTGTATACTTAGCTTTGAAAACAACAACCATTGTACCTTTAATGCATCCCATGCTTCATTGTTATCAGCACCAATAACTTCTTTGATTTGTTTGATCTCTAGTTCATATTTAGCTTTAGACTAGATAGATGTATATGTAACTAAGTTAATTACTAGGTACAGTAGAGTACTGCACAAACAAATTTGAAAATGAAGCCACATACTAACAGCAAGTCTAGCCTGCATAGCAAGCATTTCCATGTGTTTTTATTATACAGGATAGTCGGGAGAGGGGGAGTTGTAGAGGAAGGGGGCACTGCAGGGGGAGGTAGAGAAGGAGACAGCAAGTCTTAAATTAGGTTTTTTGGATACTTACTGAGAAAATAGCATTTTTCTAAAAACCGACAATGCATTTCAATAATCAGTACAAGGCAACTAAATTCCACAAAATCCAAATTGATATCTAATGTTGGTCACGGCTACAGTATTAACCTATTCCTAAACGACTGGGTCAAACTTCACTTGAAAGGCAAAATAATGAAACTGGAAGTTCAAACTCAAAGGTTATCTTGGAACTTTCTGACATTTTAAAAGCAATTATTAAAAGAATCAGGCACCATATTTGTTATGGATTTGTTGTGTTTTTTCAAAATATATTTAAAAACAAATTTGCCTTAGGCTTTGGTGTAAACTAAAGTCTAAGACTAAAGTGAGCTAAAATCTTACATAATAATATAATAACCGAAGTACATAATACAAAAATATTGTTTTTAACTTCCAAAACAAATACACTCACACTGTCTGCCTAAATATTGTATTGTTTCCAAAATAATTATTGACATCTTAATTTTAATACTCTTTAATATACTAATATAGTTTAATACTCAAGTCTCAAACTGTAAAAACATTAAAATACAATGCCTGACACGTTTAATACAGCAACAGCTTTTAAGCAGCAATTACCTCAGAAGACAACCCATTCTCAATTACCGCCATTGGTTGTTCTTGCAATCCGGTATACACCAAAATCCATTTCAAATACTCCATCTACGTACTGACAACTCTGAGTCGAATTTGACCGCCATTTTGTTTTGCGTCTTTTTCCTATCGCGCGCCCTCGGTGATGGCTGGCCTGCGTCACTGTGCCTGCGTCAAGGCTCTGCGAAAAACGTTATGTTACACGCAATGTGATTGGTTCGTCAAAAACGCTAGCCAATCAAATTGCGTGTAACATCACGTTTTCCTCACTTGACGTCATTATTAAAAAGGTCTATTATAGTGGAAAAAAACACACAAAAAAATAGGAAGCATTTTACTCTTTTCGGATTTCATTTATACTTTGAGAAGCATTTAGCTGACACAGGTCAACGAGGATTCACAGTCAGCAACCAAACATAAACAAACGAATTTCTAAATTTCGTAATTTCTAGTAGTGAAAATTTCATGTACTATTACATATAAAACTCACTGAATTAGATTTACCTAGTCTGTTTTGAAATGGTCTAAAATGGTAACATACACCGGGGTTTATTTCCAGGAAAAGCTTACAAACTTGCTATTTTTATTGCCACTGACTCACTGTCATGGGTTTCAATCTCTCTCACCAAATGTTGATGAAACTTGGTGAAAATGAATAAAATACCATGACTGTAGTCTTTTACGGTAAATGCAAAAAGCAACGCAACTCTACGCAACTTGCCTTTGCAACCATTTGCAACTTGCAACCCGTCCCCAGGGTCTTCGCGGCACCGAAAATCGTCAAGTTGCCATGGCGACGTATTAACAATATGGCCGCTGCCTCTACTGTTATCTTTGAAGGAAGTTCACCTGAAAATATATCTAACGCGAGAGAATTTTGGAAGGCAATTGATGCCAATGAGCTTGATGTAAAGTCTACTCTTCATGTGCCTGGAGTAAATCAGCGTTTACCAACTGCCCCAGCCTCGACAAACTGTAAGTATCACGGTACGTACTGTACGTAACTGTTGGCAGTTGCAGCATCCTACAGACGTAGAACTATAACTGTTACGGGTACAGGTGTAGAGCAGTGTAGAGTGTGTTGTCCAGTTTCTTGACAAATCAATTTACTTTGGCTGTATTAAACTCACACCGATAAAACTTGACCATTTGTTGGGAAAGCTGTCCTTCTCTCCGGTGAGAGTTGTTGACTGCTGCGCATTGTCCTGCGTTTGTTGATAAAGAAACAGGTTTCCAAAAGCCGAAAAGGCTGTGTAGTTCGAGGACTGCCGGGCTGGGCACCTTGTTGAGTTTCTGGTCACCCAACGAATCGCCGGAATCGCATTCGCCGCATTTCACCAAAATATGGGGTAAAACTTAGAATGTAGTAATGTGGCATTTAGCAGAACTGCAGAAGTAGTCATTCAAGTTGGTTTATTAAAATGGTGTTTATTTCAATGTACACGAGCCGAAATATTTGAATTTTGCGTCTTCAAGATAGCCAAATACAAAATCAGGGCTTCGCCCGTCTACGCTGAACACCAACTCCCCCCTCCCTTGTCTACGTCCCTGAGTGAGCAATATCGCCCCTTCAAACCCTCTAACATGTAAGATATGTAAACTTGTGCTGCGTTACACAAATAGACAAGCGACATATGGAAAATATTAGGGAAACTTAATGTTCATTTTCTTATTTCGCACTAAAATATTGCTAATATATTCATGGAGACTACTACAATAGTCTTTCTTAATTAGGTTTTCACACAAACGTATCGATTTCATATTTGCTGCGTTTCCAGTGCAAAAAAGAATCGTCGTAATTTGACGTCCTAGAGTCTTAGTTTTAAGTCATAGAGTCTTAATTTAAACATTTGACGTGGCCGGGAACTAGTAGTATCCGGTAACAGAGACTGTTCAAATTGTCTGTGGTGACTTCGCTTGTGGTGACTGATGAGAAGCGACGAAATTTGCCGAGTACTCGTCATTTGCGCGCAACACTTAGCCACTGATAATGTCATAAAGTGGCCGCATCTGAAGTAATTGAAGCTGGATCGGTACGTTTTTAATATCTTTAAAAACTGATTAAAAAAACTGCAGCCTAGTCAAGAAACAAACTCTAAAAACAATGTTTCTAGCTTCCAGATTTAATAGATAACAGAACAACAAAAACGCAAAGCTGCGTCATCACAATATGTTTGACCATGTCGTCGATTATTATTGCGTTTTATTTTTTTCCTGGTAGAAATCCTAAACAAGATCCTGGTGTGTGATCTTGTGGGATTTTGTAGGATCTTGTAGGATCTTGTAGGATCCTGTACAAAATCGTATAGGGTCCTATAGGATCACATAAGATCCTGTTTAGGATCCTGTTTGGTTTAGGATTTTGGCATGATCCTAAATCAAACATAATCTGAAACAGGATCTTATACAGTAGGATCCTGTTGGATCTTGTACAGGATCCTACAAGATCCTACTAGACCCTACAAGATCTTACATAATAGGATCCTACAGGATCTCTAAGATTTCTACCAGGGTTTCACCACAAAAAAAAGAAAAGATAAAAACTGAGTATTTGGTCATTGGTGGTAACATACTATACATACCCATCACTGTACATACCAATTATATCCATTAAGTGAGTTTACGTAGTGTTCTTTTTGCATATAGCACCAAACTATTTTCATCAGACCATTACTGACCATGATGACAACCCAGGTATGTTGTGTGTGTCGCTTTGTCTGCTATCTCAGTCTGTCAGTTAGTGAACTCTCATTATAGTCTATTAGTAGCCGTATAGTCCCCTGATGTCTGGCGTCAAATATGAAGGAAAGTATATTAAGCAAATTTTCATTCTAGGTTTTTTAAAAAACTTATATGAAGCCCAGAAGAGACAAAAAACGGAGGCAGATGAATATGTGAATCGAGTTGTAAGATTTTTCTATTGCTCTTGCTTGCTTCTTATGATAAACAATATCATGATAGACGATAGACAATATACGACACGTTGCGATGCGATATACGATACGATACGATACGATACGATACGATACGATACGATACGGTACGGTACGGTACGGTACTATTATTACGCCGTTTTTGCCAAATTGTTGAGCATAGCTAGCTTTCGCTTTATCTGTGTTATCATTTGTGCGCTTACATCGGATTGAGACGGGTAAATTCTCCATAACTATATTTAGGTTGTTGTTTATAATTCTTTTATGGTTTTCACACTTTCTTTTATCTTGCTGAGTTATCTGCATAGTGCATATCGATATGAAAAACATAAAAACTGGAGGACCAAAGATAAACTCTAGAGAATGTAATTGTATTTTGGGGCAGTCTGCTGGATTTGGTACATTTCCATTTACAACGGCATTTAGATATCTGTTTTACAAATATGATCTTATAAAAGCCTAACGCTAAATATACCACAACTTGTACCCAGCAAAATACGACCTACAACCTGACCTTAAACCTGCAACCTGCGCCATGCAACATAGACCACGCAAAATCCAAAACTGCATAGTGCAAACCCCACTTGCAACTGCAAACTGATTTTAATTTTTATATACAACTAATCATTTATGATGACCTTGTCGTTCGTTCATTTAGCTTTCCCAAAAGAAAGAGAATCAAGATCTTTTTAGTAAACAAAGACAAGAGCGATTAAAGGTCTTTACTCGTAGTACTCTGTATAATGACGAATAAACTCTTTTCACTAATGGCGACTGAAACCCTAACATTTAAGATATCAACCTGCATAGCTGGTTCTTTGATATATTTGATTTGTAGATTTTCAGACGTTATTAAAAATCACATTGTAAACAGTTGATTATAATACAATATAGTTGAATATAAACGTTGATTATTCTTTAGTGGTATAGTATTTCAACCTATTGGATGTGTGATCTGGGAATGTTAGCTGGAACTACGCATTACTGTATGTGTGCGTTTGTTTTTTGGCTGCCATCTTGGCGAAAACACAAATGGTCGTATACTGTGCAGGTCTAACCCGCATCTTCCAAATTTGTATTCAGTATAAAAAGACAGTACTTCTGAAGCATATTCAACGTTTGTTTGTTCAATTGCATTTACAATGTGACTTTTAATGATGTTTGAAAATTCTGATGACGTCAGCAAAAATAAAATGCCAATATCTGTATCCCGAGCAGTAGTTATTGTATCGACTCAGAATTTTGTAGTGTGCCTCATGATAACAATTTCTCAAACATATTAAAGAACCAGTTTATAAGGTTACTTTTTTTATTTTTGACGCCATTACACTTCACTGTTTTCTTGCAGAAAGAAGCTGCCCGCAGGAGTATTGTGGATGAAATGTAAGAATTTCGACATACATTGTAGAGAGTTTTACTTCCTATGGTATTCATGTCGTTCAGATTAAGAAACTTATTGCCATATTGCTTTCCAGCCGAATTTCTCAGCATTTGTCAATATTTTTATATTAATTTCTAAAACGCTTGCAAGATTTGCAAATAGCACTTCAAATATTTCGCGAAAAGAGAGACTTCTCAATTCTCCACAAGTCTGCGTCCTGTTCGGTTTTGAACAGGTGAATAATAGAGAAAGCTGTACTATGGGTACTTCGGTATCCGGAGTTGAGAAGTCACTTCTCTCATCTCTTCCTCTCTGTTGGCCGATTACAAGAGGGCTTTGGAGCTAGTCAAAACTTGAACGGTCCATTTCCGAATAACACTGCAATAACTACGAACAATAACTCCACAATGAGGCTTCGTGTGAAAACCATTGGTGAAAACCATTCAATCCTCGATCCAGTGTTATTGTTTATAGTCAGTGGAGGTAATTCGCCTATTAAGCCCGTTTTTTCACTTCAGTCGTATCCTACCACATACCATAGCGATTTCTTTTGTGTGATCATATTATTAGTGTCGCACCGGCGCTCATGAAACATACAATGGAAAACGGCACGAAATGGAAAATGGCCCTTAGCATGGTGTTCTAGAAATCAATATCTTAATACATCATTGAAAATGCATTTCGTTTCTTTTTGCTGCATATACTATTACTAAGTTTGAGAGTTATTCCTCGGTTGCAACCACCTGGTCTTTGTCCAATGTGGATTGGGGAAACAAAACCATGTCCGTGTTAAAGTCAGTGTTGCGAAATATGTTGCATGAAGGCAAATTGGTTCGCGTAACAGCCATTAAACCTGTGTAATACTGGCCAATATCTTCGTGCAACCTGTCCGGGAACACTGATCCCAAGTGATGTTCAAGCGGCAAAAGTGATTTTTTAACTCTTAACATGCATTGAGGTGAATGTTGTGAGGAACTTCACCGTGTGATATGTGACCTTTAGTTTCCAAATTACAAACTTAACGAGGCTGTACATTTTATCCAGATTTAGATTTGAGGACGACCAAGAGCTTGATGATGATGAAGAAGTAATTCAAGCGATGAATGATATTGACGAATTTGATAGAATGGTTAAATTAGCAAAAGAAAAAGAAAAAGAGACTACTCATTCAAAACACTAGTATATTTAATTGTTTGTTATATAACTAAGTATTTGACTAATACCCAGCACTAACTAATCACTACTAAGCTAGTAAGTACTTCATCTTGACACAAGCCGTCGTGGACTTTCTCTAATTGTATACCTGTAATAACAAACGGGCTTCATCTGATCCGTTCTGGTAAAGCGGGAATACAAAAGCCTTTTATTAATTGCAAAAAACGATAAAATACGAAATGCTTCATTATGGGAACAACTCGATGGTGTTGATATATGATTAATCTAAGATTCTGATACGGGCGTTGCCAAAAGAAAGCGTTTCTGCCCTGTCTGAGGATCAAACTCAGGACCTTGAGACTAACGCGCTGCCTACTCCGCTAACAGGGCAACGCCCTAGGAATTATTGTCTTTTAGTCTTGGACTACTTGTTAAACGGGAGTACAAAGTCTTCGGTTTAACGAAGCGAATCGAGGAATAAGGGATTTTGGCACAAAAATGTGGTTGTGCCTGGAATTTATTCTTCTTCACACTGTTGTCAAAAAGAATTGT
>JAOTOK010094732.1:0-15011 GCA_025770025.1 Virgularia gustaviana | reverse complement strand
CATGGTAACAATATGTCAACATAATTCATGAGTTTAATTTGACTCTCTGTAACGTCATGAAAAGGTTACAGTAATTCCATGTCCCTGGCAAAATTATATATCACCAATTTCCTACTTGTATGTGATGTTCGTTATATCACAATGAATTGTAGGGAGCCACCTTAAGCACTTGTAATACTTATTACAGATTAACTGTCGTCTCTAATAAAATACTCCAGCTTTTGGCAGTTGCAATTACACCACAAAGGAAATAAAAAATGTTCTTAAATAAAAGAACTCATTTTAGATTTCACTCTTTCGTATTAACCGTCAGGTTTACACTACCCACGTAACACTTCAACTTTAATAGATTATACAAAAGTATCGTACTTATAAAATGTACTTATAAAATGTACTAAGTATAACATGTACTTATTCTTCACTATAGATGACTACCCGTGCTTGATAGATAAAAATGTTACTTTTTCATAGATACTCCACCCAGTAATGAACCAATATTGCTTTCAGACGACATTCACTGGTTTTACCATACTAAATATAGCTCGTCTATATTAACTATTGTTTTATTCATCGATTTACTCGCACTTTGCGCATTTGCTTAACCCTTTGACAGCTACCAGCAGTCTTTAGTATTTTATTCTGCAGGCTATTGCCAGACAATTTTACTCGTCAACGGGGAAGACCTGGTCGAAAAAGGGTTAATTTTAAAGAAATCCACGGCTAATGATAACGATCAAAGGGCTTATTTAGACATCATATTTTACAACGTTTATCAAGGTGTAAGGATCGATAATATATTACGTAAATATGGATGACATAACAGAAATGGATCAAAGTCCATCTAATGCCGCCAAGTCGAACAACAGTCATGTGGGCAGACTATTTGGTTTGAGGAAACGAAAATAGGAAATTCTAAATGTTATTATGCACTGTGCAGTCATCCGCTTGGCAATAAAACAATTAATTATTCCCTACATGGCTTATCAAATCGTTAATAATTAGTGATAGTTGAGAAATTTAATCATAGATATTCGATAAGAATTGGATCAGCAACCTCAGTTATACTTCAACGAACTATACTTCAACTAAAAGGAAACGAAGTATGCAACTTTCGTAAGGTAGTTATACGCAAAAACAAATTTACTCACATAACTACCGGCATACGAATGTTAATCTTTGTTTCCGGAGTTCAGTGCTTGAAGCATAACTGGAGTTGCCGATCCATTTCTCATCAACTAGCAACAATAGCTGTTCAAAGAATGCTGATAGCTTTATTCTTTTGTTCATTTGATATGTATTTAAACATATTCACGTCTGAGCTGTCATGCTAAGAACTACTTGCTACCATGATCATGTGTTGACCTTCATCAAGCCTGGTTGGCACATTCCACCGGTAACCTTGATTGTTTTAACTTTAAGTTTGTTGTTTGCTCACCACTGGGACGAGGCTACACGCTGCAATGATGCTCCTGCTCCTAACTACACCAGGGCGGTCGACGGATCAAGACAGGATATTGAAAATATTGAACATTAAACGTTATTATTGTAAAAATACAATACTAGTATCAGATCACAACAGATCAGTTCCGAGGTCACACAGTCCCGGTTCCGTTCCCGCCACTGCCGCTGCTGTGTTGTGTCCGTGGGCAGCGGCGTGATTCATGATTCAATAGACTGTTTTATTATCCAACGGTAAATTTTGTTTCGCAACTGATTACTTTAGAAACGCAAAAGCTCGCGAAGTAGACTAGTCTGTTTCTCTTTTCTAAATCTCTCGTATTGTTTATGCCCGGACGCGTTATGACCACTGTGGTTATGACCTTTATGACGTCATTTGCTCGACGCGATGTACGTAACTGAGTCATTGTGACTATGTGACTTACTTGTTCACTACAATATAACTGATACAAATATAAAACGTGTTTCTCAATCACCAATATCTGAAATCGTTCGAAGTCCCTACCAGCAATTGTGACGTCAATTATACACCAAACAATACGAATGATTGCAGTTCGTTTTTCGATAACGTCATATCTTTTTTTTGTGGTACAGAAATAAATCATTTGAATTGTCGACTTTTTAATTATTGCTTTCCAATCACCAAGTCGGACTACCTGTGTTGCTGATCAATTTGAAAATATCGTCGAGAGAAGATGAAATGACTACTTTAGTAGGAATGATTAGAAACTTATGAAAACCCAAAATGTAATATTTTTTTTTTAACTTGAAATTGTTGAATTATTTTCTAAAGGAATGCGAACTCGGAAGACGAATCCCTAAAAATAAACTTACTTTGTGCTTCAAGGCGCTTACTAACTTTATCTATACTAATATATAAATTGTGGATATAAGTTATTTATAATGTATAATATGTAGTACATCTGAGTAGGCTGGTTTAGTTTGCCATAAAATGTGCCCAACATATGAAAAAGGAAATAATTATCCTTTCATAAATACTTTAGTCCCTTTATAATCACAGAGAAATACTTTTGTGTAAAACTTCCCAAGAATACTTCCACAATACTTTGCCCTCCCTGTATTTATTTTTTCCTTTTATTTATTTTAGGGAGATTACTCCTTGTATTCAGTATCAACGATTACCCCGACGAGTTATTGGGATTCTCTAGTCGAATGAATGCACAAGCCAATACTCGAGTTAGAAGCGGAGACATTTTATAACTTAATTATCGAGGAAGTCCGGCATCATTTACTTTCTTTCCCATTATATTTTTTGCTGCTTCCTACAGCAGCTAACCCTTATATTGGTGATGATCTTGGGTGCTCTATGACGTCACTTTGGACCATATCCTTTGGGTCAATATTTGGTAAAGAACAAGGTCAAAGTTTCTGTAATTCATCTCATCACAATATTCTTATCGAAAATGAACTGTGCCTTCCAGAGTGTTCCAGGACACGTGGTGTTCAATACACATTTGCCGTCCAGGTTTCACGTGATCTTTTCTCTTGTTCCGGCCATGATCTTTAATGATTCTTACCTTTGTTATTTCACGGAAACAAAGTTGCCACCTATAATGTATGCCCCTTCTTAGTGTGTCTCGTGTGGGTGAACATTTTAACACTTCGTACGACACGGCGGCAAAATTCAACAGTCCAACTAATTAACGGCAATTGAGACATTTAAGTAAACGGAATTGGAACACGCTGTGAATGCAGATTAATTGCTACATTAATGTAGACCAATATGCTGATGTAAAGTATAAATGAGAACATCCTGTCAATGTAGACTAATTGATACATTAATGTAGACAGATACATTACTGTAAAACGAATTGTTTGATATTGTGTAGACTAATTGACACATTTAATCAAACTATATTGAAGTAAAGTATATTGTGACGCATTGTGGGGTAAAGGTGGACTATTAGACCAACTCGAACACAAAATAGACTATAAATTATGAAAGACCAATTACAAATAAATCATACGTACATAACAGCAGAAAATAAAGTGATGCATAGTAAGACTATGTTTTGCTTACAACTGAAAGACTTTTTACTGAACAATAGCTTTGATTACGATCATGTACAGTAATATTAAACTAACAGCTCTCTCTCTTCATACTGCATGTGGACCGAACTTGGCCCTAACGATCATACGGCGTCCTCAGGAGCATTCCCTTTACCGGTTGACATAACTTCGTGCAGCCGACAGTATTCACATAATAAGGTGTTGGATCGTATTTGCTAAAGAACGTTCCCGACGAGATTACGCGAGGCGGACGGTAAATAGAAAGCGGGAAGGCGGATTAAAGAAGTGGACATCCATACTACTGAAAAGATAGTTTTTCAAGCCTTATCTGTTCTAGAACGTCTTGTAATAAGAACGAGGTTGTTCTGGAAATTCTTATTGAACGTATCGATTCTGAAACTGAATACGAACAACACTCGACCTTTGATACTGGTACATCATGGATGGGAAACTTGATTAAAGATAAACTGTGGTTCATTTCAATATATAAGTGATCAGGATCTTCTAAACGAAGTGTATATATAAGACTGAAAGATCATTTTTCACAGGCTCAAGAATGTCGCGTTAACTAAACAAAATTTTTGGAAATAATTTTTGAGTATAATGAATAGTTTTGCATTAATATTATGTTAAGTTGCTAGAATGAAACAAGTCTGCTTAGCCAACCTTTACTGAAAAATCGGTACAGGACGTCAAACTTGCAAGCATCTCTCTGTAAAAAGCTTTCCTACAAGTTTGAGAGTGTATTTTGAAGCAAATTCAACACTACTACTGTTCAGGCACAAGTGGTATTTCGTGCAAAAAGCTGTATATTTTCATAATTGTACCAGAAAGGTGCTACACGATGATTAAAGCCTTTGACGAGTTGCTTGATGTTTACATTTCAACTTTCAGTTAAAAGGGAATTTTTTTTCCAAACATTTCATGTCATGCAGTTCAGTCAAAACACTATAGAAACTCTAGCTAAATGCACCATATAGAATTGCTTATAAAATACGCACGAACGGTGAATGTAATGATGAAGAAATGTCTGGATACAACATGTAAAAATAACTGATTATCATTGAACAATATAAACACTACTGATGACAGTCTGATAGGTTCAAGGCTCTGCAGATTATAGAACTACATTCTCGAACTCATTAATAATTCTAGAAGCATATATGTATGATAACGTAACCATGCGCGCAGGAATGCAATATCTCATTCAACCAGTTGGTATTTAGAAATCAGAGAAAGAAACTTAATTGTATTGAATGTACTTTCGTATTAATTCCATTATTATTATGAAGCGCAAATTCTATAAAAAATAAAACCAAAACGCAAACTTTCGATAAATTGCAAGGTTTCCTGTATGGTTTTCTTGTCTCATATTATAGGTCCTGCCGGAAACTATTATCACAGCTTACTTTCTCACGTTTACTATACATAACATATCACCAATAACTCAAATTTCTGTCACTCATCTTATGCGCTCGTAGTTTACTTAAGTTTTACTATCATGATTGTAATCTTTAAGAATAACATATCCTTATTTTGCAAAACAAACACGACGCTAATTTTAACTTATAAATGTATTTTTGTGGTTATAAGAAGTGCGAAGTAAGCAAGAGATATGGCTGTTGTATATGGTTGATATGTTTACTTTTCACGTCTTTACTTAATAATATATTTAACTCATTTTGTGTGATAATTCACATCGCTAGAAGTTGCAGCAGCTTAGGGTTACAGCAGCTTTACGTAAACAAATGTTTTGTTTACTTTTTGGATTTCTGTTTATTTGCAAAGTATTATAAAGTAACTGGATACAGAACGTTGTTTTGCTTTTTCTATGCTCCTATGTTCTCAAATGTTTTAAATGAGTTTATTTAGTACGATCTGGATACAAATTATTAGAAAATACAAAACAATAGCAGCTTCGTGAATCAACATTTTGCTGGTAATATCTATACAACGACCTATACGTCGCATTTTGTAACTAGAATATGAGAATCACCATGAAGTTTCGCCTAACCAGTTGTAGATAATTCACGGCATTGAACACAGCTATAGCTATATTTTATTTCGACTTTTTCTTTAAATAGCGGTGCTAGAAGATTGCCTTTTCGTCAAATTTAAGAGGTTTTAATGGCGCATATTTACCTTGATATTTAATCAGAAAAACAGATAGTTTAAAAAACGAGATGTATATTATGTAAGCCGTCTCCATGAAATAACATAGTATTATAAAAAGAAAATTAACAAATCTGGCAGTTCTTTGTCTGAAACAAGCTTTCAACCCTGTTAATTATAATTTGAAATATTAGAGTTGATTAAAAGCATTACAAGATGTTTTGGCTGGGAAATCTGGTAGCTTTTTAATTAAAACGAAAACTTTCAGTTTCAACCATTCCGTTTAAAACATGCATATAATAACTGGTGTTTAAATTTATCATACCACAATGCACTTATTTCCTAAAGACTTTCTTATTACGATTTGTGTTTAGTGTGTTACGGTTATCACTGAAGTTGTGCTCTGCGACAACCTTCACAGAAGAACACTATATACTATACTTTTCTGATAAACTGTCAAGTGCAGTTATAGCAAGCTGTTATCAACGGTTTGCAGATATTTTTGTCAACTAAAACATATCTAGGAATGTTACAATGCATGTTTTGTGGAGAAAGCATCTGTGTTAACATTAAATACTAAGCTTAGCTACTTGCTATACCTTTGTGTAACGAGACTCAACTGTCTTCAGACTAGAACTTCAAAATTTTACATAATGCATTCTTCCACGCGGGTCCATTATTCCTTCCATCCTCTTATAATGCAGCACATTCTTTCATTCATTTCAATTACTAAAAATTTCAAGAAAACGACAGAAGTGAGGAGTGCGAAAAACAACAGTAACCTACCTGTAAGCAGCATGTAACCTTTTCGTAAACTCTCCCAGTTATCATAAAGGTGTTATATTGACATGTAAATAAAATAACACTAATTAAAATAAAATAAAACTAAACGGCGGTAGTTGGGACAAAGTGTCGATCATCAAAAAAGTCTTTAAGTTTAGTCATAGCCTGAATAAATTTTATCAATTTAGAGTTTTCAGTTTCAGTGGGAATATAACATCACATAAACATCAAACCGTAGTGGGAATGGTGTGTGTAGTATTTTATCTGTTTTTTTTCTCCTTCAACAGAAAGAATAAACTTTAAATAGATGTCTAAATAATTTTAGTTCACTTTTTAGACTTTTTAGTGCTTATAGCAACCTCAATTATTTGTTTTTGGATAAATATTCCATGGGTCCTGTACTGTTAAAAATATCTGTAATTTCTATGCACTCAGGCTGCAAGTACTTTTTACTGTAAATTATATGGGCTGTTTCATTATATTGATGAATCTGGAAGAAATAACTGGACGTAAAGTTACACTGTTACAGTACTTCCTCTGTATATCAGTTTACAATACTTTCTCTGTAAAATAACAAAGAATGTACTGTAATTTTACATGCTCTATTTCTTCACGATTCATCATTATAATGAAAAATACAGCCCGTAAGTTCATAGTAAAAGTACTGTCAACTGCAAGGAATACCAGGCACAACATTTCTTTTGGTTCCTATAACATCTTTGTCCCTGATTTTTTTCTCTATGCCCTTAGGGTTCAGTATCAAGATATACGATGACGATGACTCATGAGTGAGATTTACGATAGCGTTGAAATACTAAAGTGGTTTCAAGACCAACTTTATTCACGTCCCGCATGAACCGATCGCATCCCCTCAGAAAACGTAGAATTCTGTCTGCTAATTGAGGAAATTTGGGAGACTGTCGGAAATCGTGTTGATTTTACATGTCATAAGGAAGAAAGCCGGAAAACGTATAAAATAAAAAATATATACGTGACAAACAAACCACACATGCAGAGATCTACACTACACCATAAAAAAACTCCATAAACATGACATACGAAACTCTCCTGTCTTTTAATTACGAGTTCACTATTATAGATGGTTGGATAATTCCAAAGCTTACTATGGATCAAATCATAATCACAAATACCATGCAAAGGAAAAAAAAGTTCTTGTCTTAATCTTGCGGATTATAAGTCCATGTATAATTGCCTAAATTAGGGATAAACCTTTGACCAGCTTTATTGCAGGGAAACTCTGTAATTAAGGAGCTTCTCGCTAATTATCAAAATTTCGTAGGAAGTGTTAAACAGAAAAGCAAACCGGCATCGTACATAATCTGGAAGCACTTGAGTGGGTTGAATTAGCAAACGTAGTAAAACTTTGTGGAATGAGATCAGAATGCTCCGAAATACTTCTCTTATAACTGCAGTGGGTTCGCACTTTTAATAAGAAGATCGTAATGTGATGCGTGATTCAATAATGTAATAAAACATTTTAGTAAAAATTACAGCTCAGTTAAAAAGTATGTTACTCGTTTATTTTCGCAAATCGAGAGAGATTGGAATTTTAATGTCCGTATTTCGTGATATGCCAATTGTTTAGTCCGTGAACTGTAAACGAGACCCCCCTGTACGATCCTCCTTTAATACACTGCTCGGCTTAGGGGAGGTTAAAGTCACTTCTGCGCATCGCTTCTGCTCATTGTATACATTTTACAGTTTTGGCACTTTTCCTGAAACTATGCAGTATATATCATTATTGACGGGTATCTCAAAACACAGCAAGATAGATATTCAGTTAGTAAATGATATTCTACAATTCAGAAATTCAAAATATAAACAAAGTGTTTTTTTATGTTAAGCTGTTATAACACCCCTTATTTAACGGTAAATGATTTTACATTTCAAAGAAAGAACACTCACAAAGAAAAGATCTTTTTAACATAAAGTGAGCTAAAACGGAATCAATTTTGCAGTTTTGATGTTATTTGGGACGGGGAGTCATACTTGATTATAAACATAGGATGGGTAAGTTATCGGATTTTACTAATTATACACTGACCAGAAACATTGTCTTATCTCTGGATTAAGCAAAAGTTTGGCAAAAGCCAAAATTCTGCGAGCATAATGCTTCTTGTGCCACTTAACCGTTAAAAAAATATGATGTGAATGACGTAAGGACGAAACAAATTCCAAATTAACACTTTTGAATCAGATTCCAAGATAAAATATTTAGTTCACTTTTAAACAAAGGTTAGCACTAATCCACTTTCCCAACAACTAATGCAGCAAAATTACCTCGATCTGTAGGAAGTTTTTGAACAGCGCCACAATAAACTGGAGTTGAGTTAAAAATACTTCTGGTAAAAACGATTAACAAGTATAAATTGGCAACTTGCGTGAAATAAACAATATTATCATGTGGTTACTTCAACAACTGCAATCAAGAGTTTCTGTGGAAATTCAACAGGCAGGCAGTTATAGGGAAGCAGTATAGCGCTAATTGCCTCATTAATTTCTTGCGGTTTACAGGTTTTTTAAGATAGCAATTTGTATTTTGAGATGTGTTTTTTTCTCGTGTGAAATTGAGCCGAAATTTCGTGTCCGAAAAACAACTTAAGGTCCTTTAGGAATTGTTGATGTATTGCCAAATACGAGCAGAATATCACGCAAGCATAAGCAACGACATCTTTCATCACAAAGCAATGAAAACTTTTGAACCGTCTACGGGATTATTTTCAAACGTATTTGAGTTGGCACCTTCTCTATTGTTGTTGTTTTTCTTGTCCTTTTTTTGTAGAAAACACTACCTGCATACCAGCACACTTCAAGCACTCATGCGTAATAAGTGCGGGCAAGTAAAATAGTCAGGACTTTGAGTGAAAAAAACAATAGACCTTGGACTGCGGTAGGTCGACGAACATTTAGAGTTTCGCTTGTGGTGCGTGCAACACCTCCACAAAACATGCGCATAACTCTGCAAGTATACAGCAAAACTCCATACCTAGGTTCGGTATAAGTTATCTATAATCCTCTACGATTTACGCGTTACCTTTCTGTCAGAAAGGTGTCCAGGGAAAAATTGTCAGGTGAATTAGTGCTAACGGTCAGCGTTAATCGGCAACCCACAGCCTGGCAACGAGGTAGAACCCAGAGTTGTTGGTAAAATATGAATTCACTTTTGTGGTAAACAATCAGTTTACTTTGTTGGTAAACCAATGCTTAAACATCGTAAACATCTAGGAATGCTCTGTTAACCCTTTGACAGCGGTAACAGCAGTCTTTAGTATTTTACTCTTGCTAACGCAAGACGATTTTACTCGTCAACTGGGAAGGCCTCGTCGATAAAGGGTTAAGAAACGATGATCCTAGAGCAAACAATCGCCTGAAGGCTAAAATTTGTATTTCACAGATCTTCACTGCTTAACACAGGGTTAATAAAATTAAAATAATATGTCCTGGACGTAACGCTAGCCGAGCATAGGGAATTACTCTCTTTTCAACTAGCATATAACCACATCGGAGATTTATACCTGGTGACAGGGTGTCCTGGTAAACGTAACGTCATCAATAGCGATATCCCCGGATGAGCCAATACCACAAATACCGATAATCACAATCTAAAAAAAAACGATACAAAAAAACTTTTTAACTTTGCTTTTTAACACCCCGAACGCGCGAATAGCAGTATATAAATGTTTTTCTGTTATTTTTTTATAATGAAACAACAAAAAGAGGATTACTTTTTATTTTGTTTTAAACAATCTGTTCATGTTATAGATTATTCTCAATGTTTGCATTCTACACTTGAGTTGTATATTTGTACGAACCACAACAATGTCGGCAACGAACCTTATAAGGTTGGTGCTTCGCTGTGATATCTATCTTCGCTAGATGCCAGCTTCCTTTCTGACTTCCTCTTTTTTTCCAAGTAAATCGTTTCTGCAGAGCGCCATTTGACCACAACTTCACTTTCAAAACTCCAATGTTTCTTCCCAACATGTGGTAATAGAACGACAAACATGCTTGACCTTTGCTCAATATTTCCGGACTCACGAGCATTGCTTTGTCACTATGGCGACGTGGTAACGAAGTTTCAATGTAAAGATAATGACCTACAATTTCAGAAAAGTCCTGCGAATGAAAAGCTGTTATTCATTTTCCGGTACGTCCGCGTCTGTTTGTTCTTTAATACCAGTGCTTGTTTGTAATTGTATGGTTTATTCACCCTTTCTTCTTCCTTTCCTTTCCTCCTCCTTTCTCTTCTCTCCTCCTTGCAAACCTCCCTCCATTACCCCCTCCCCACCCACCTACCCCCTGCCACGCCACGTATCCCAGCGTGCTTCCCCCTCCTTTCCTGCCTCCCTCCCTTCTTTGCTCCGTTGCCTCTCCACTCGTACCTTGCGCATTCCGCAATGTATGGTCGACGGTAGGCCCAGTCCCTCTAGACTCAGTACTTCCTTTATGTCTCGTCCAGTTAAACTGAACATTGTCCCAGTCAGCGCTCGTCCACTGACACAAATCGTGCTCAAAATCGCAATCTAGAGAGACTATAAGGAAAACAGGTCACTACAACGTTGTAGCTACAACGGGATATATTCAGAGTAGTGAACTATTAATCAAGCTCAATCCGCTATTTCTCTTACTTGGTCTTTGTATGACTGCAGGTTCTTCTACTTGTGATTGTTCACGGTACTTCATTTTCTCTACGTGTAAAGCTGCCCAAGGTGCCGGTATTTCTCTCTGGATAGGTTTTAGTGTAGACATATATTGTGGCTGCCTCGTACGTAAAGGTGTTGATGGTTGTCGTGCTGGTTTTGCGGTTGTTATTGGTTTTCCAGTTGTTTTGGGACATGGGGGACCGTTGCATTGCTTACTTGAAAACGGTTTCTTGGTTAGGTCACAACCCTTCGTGTGTCGGCCTGTTTCAGTGATACACACCACTGTACGTGTTTGACTACCAACACCACACGACGCGGAACACTAAATACATTGTAACACACGTTAATCCATTATACTCATTTACGATTTCAGACGAAATAATGAGAAGACTTGGATTAAAAATGTTTCAAACGGGAGTTTTTCCAAAGCCGCAAATCATATTATTTGGACTATTTGAAAATACCAAACAATATGGTGCCGAGTATAATATATCAATTGTATTTCTCGACGTTTCGACTACTTCCAGGAGCACACTTGATTTTAAACCAGTCGAAACGTAATTATGGTTAAAACGTAATAATAATCATTATATTCAATATCACCATTGTTTTATTTCATCACTGTTTTTATTGCTGAAAGCTTTGGAGATTTCGAGGCAAGCGCTGGCCTATCATGTTTTCTGTCAGTCTCAGGACAACCCATTTGAAGACAATCTTTAAAGATCAATGGTTGTTCTTAGTCAGCCTTACCTCAGTCCAGTCCCCTGTCTTCCAGTGCGGAGTATTCGTAATCGGTGTGAAGTACTCATACTCAACATCAACGGGTGACACAATTCTTCTGATCTTTCGAGCCTAGCAGATGATAAAATATCCACTAAATAACTTTCATAGACAGAATATGTAGCAACATATCACGAGAGTGCTAATGCGGATACCTTAATATGGATATCTTGGTTTATTCTCCCGAAAGATCGGATCGTTTCTTCTCCATCTCTGACGTCATACATATACTGAGTGCCTGCTGAATAGTAAATACCAGGGCTGGAACGCTGCTGACCAACACCATTAATGATAAACGCCTTGGTTCGCGGGCCTCTTGGGTTTTTAACCTTTAACACTGAGAAGAAATATGTATTGAAAGGCTTCTTCCAAAACGTCATCACAGAGAAAACACTTCGGTTATTCCCCCTGTCGTCACAAATTTATTCTTCTGGTGGAATTTTGCTTCACACGTCTGCTACACTACACTTGGTAAAGAAGTAGCAATACTCACTTAAAATGCAATCGTCATTTCGACTTTTGGTCACTTTAATATTCGATATTCCGTTAGGGGCTTTCAGAATTGATTGAAATTGACCTGAAAAAATATTTTCGGTTAAAAAAGCAAGAAACAGTAAAAAAAAAACCAGCGGAACCAGTGAGAACCATGTGGACTACAACAATAGCGAAAACTAGGAAAATGGCGATAATTGAACATAAATGAGAATAATAACATATCTAAGTAAAAAAATAAGCTCTTGTTAGTGTACATGCATCTCTCTCCATGTATTGTACCTGTCCATGCCGATTTCTTTATTACAAGTTTCTTCAGTTTTCTCTTACACGTACTACCATCTCCACCACACACACCACACACGTCAATCTCTTTCTCAGAACCCGTTACGCCGTCGCAACCAACGTCCTAGATGTCAGAAACAATAAAAATGAAGGAAGCAATGTGAAACGAAAACACTCTCACAGTTTTTCTTGCTACCGAGTCACAGAAATCTCCCAGTGACGTCAGTATCACCTACAACGTGATTAGGTCACTGGGGCATTATTACTTCATCACTGCTCCCACGCTGCAAACTATACAACCAATATAACACCAGCATTGCCAACCGCGCCACCAGTAATATATCATCACCAATCATCACAACTATTTGATCACCACGTCATGCGTCACCACAACGACGTCATCGCCATTACGTCACCATTGTTGTCTCATTACCATTACGTCACTACCAAATTACCACAATTACCATTCACTTAATACCATTACCGTGCATTTGCCATCAATACAGACATCAAAAGAACCATTGTCATAGCAACGCAATCCATCCAAAACTGGTTTATTTGGAAAAATTTCGTAAAAAGTGTCAGTGGACATACAATTGACAGTGCACGGGTTCTTCACCACACCTGAAATGAAAGAACATATCCTTATTATACAACTGTATAACATTCCTACCTCGTCATTTGAACGAGGTTTCAGTAAAACATATATACTATAGACGCGTGAAAATAATATATACAGCAAAGAGGCTAGACCCTAAGGGCGAAGGATTAACCCGACCAATTGCACACTTTGTTGCCAACTTGACTTGTAGCTCAGTTGGATGTTGAGCTTAATATCAGGAAGGATGTGGGTTTGAATCCCAGTCAGGCCAAGTAGAGTTTTACTCTGCTTGTACCCGGTATGGTTTGAACATCACTCGGTGTAGCATAATTACCAAGAAAATCTGGACTGAGTATCTCGAAAAATACTTTTTCATTTTTATAAACATGTACAGACAGCAAAACCACATTTTTTCATGACTACTCGTTCCTATACCGTGTTTTTGTTGCTTTCCTCCATCACATGAGCCAAGATTGAACGAGACGTCATCTAGAGCTATATCACTGGCGGAAGACTCATTTTTTTCAGCTTCAAAAGCAAGCTAAAACCAAGAAGAAAATGTCAACGTGAATGCTGACAGGACAATCAGAAATCATATGTTTATAATTCAGGAACATCCGACCAGGTTTCCGACCAGGCAAATTATCGGAGGTCGACAAGCACGCTGTATATTTCAAAAACATAACAATTCCTACCCGCGTCACAGAAGTCAGAAATTCTTGTTAAAAGTCTTATTAACTTTTGTTTCAATTTTCTTGTTTTCAGAATGGTTGCTTTGTTTTTGACGTTAATGAAACACAGGGGGAACACTATTTGACAGACTGCAGTCCAACATTTTTGACGACTGTATATAAGTGCATCGTCCAGATGCCATAATTATAACCGTTTGACGAAGCTCCGCTATTATACGTTTGTAACTGAAATTAGCCTCTATGAAGCTTCTTGCCGACTGGCAGCAATTTTCGGAGGTGTCACCCCCTTCCCAGACTCCCGTAGCGCCGACCGTGGTCGTCAAACTAGATTTAATGAGCCGTTTATATATCGTGGTTTGACAGCAACTACAATTGTTGAAAGACAGAAAATGGTCTCAAGTTTTGACCAAATGAATGTGCACTTCCTGTTTGATACAAATTTATTTTATTTTATGTTTGTTTGCTTTATAACTTGTAGACCTTTCACTATTCCCAGAAACAAGCAATGACAAAGTCAACAATTCAAAACGACCCCAGTGTAAACAAGCGTACTTACTTTGTAGGTACTAGGACCGTTATCTTCAATGTCGACTTTTCCCTCGATCCAACGATCCCCTTCATTTTGGTTATGTGACCACAAAATTATAGTCTTTTTCTTGATCACTTTTAAAACCCTCAGAGTCCCCATTAATCCACTGCCATACATATGGTACCAGAAAGTCAAACAAGCTCGATGTACGGCCAGACTACGACTGGATAAACGAGCCTTTTCACCAGGCCTGGATTCCGAGCTCTTGAAGTAGATAAACATCCCTGAAAGTGTCAAACAAGACATATCACTGTTATCCTAACCCTGAATTGTTAAGTACAGTTTTTACTGCTTGCTTTCTTTTTTTTGGTTTAGCTTGCTTTTTTGTTTTGTTTTTTACTTGTTGGTTTGCTTGTTTGTTTGTTTGTTTGTTTGCTTGCTTGCTTACTCGCTCGCTCGCTTGTTTGTTTGTTTGTTTGTTTGTTTGCTTGCTTGCTCGCTCGCTTTTTTGCTTGCTTGCTTGCTTGCTTGCTTGCTTGCTTGCTTGCTTGCTTGCTTGCTTGCTTGCTTGCTTGCTTGCTTGC
>JAOTOK010094621.1:0-15013 GCA_025770025.1 Virgularia gustaviana | reverse complement strand
TTGCAGACTTTTAGTTAGTTCTTGATAACTTCCGATAGCACAAGTTCTGTCGATTTGGCAGTTTTCCGGTAGGACTTTCGTCTGTGCTTTATTGAGGTGTCACCACACGCCAAAAACGTTCGGCAACATGTGTAGCTGATGCGCATTAAACAGGCATAAAATTTTATCAAAACTGTACCGTGGTTCACTCTATAAGTTTACTGAATTCTACACGGCCCATTGTTCCTAACATGGTTTAAGACCAGTGTTGCGAGACGCCCAGACAAATATATCGCGTGAATGAAAGAGTTTTTGAGGTTTATATAGGTTTACTTTTGTTGAACCCTCCTACTGAGAACACAGCGGATCATTTTTGTGTTTTACCGTCATTCGGTCGTTTGTTCAACGCTGGAAAACACACAATGTTACTACAGTATGCGAGTATTTTACCTTCTTTCTCTTTCTCTCTCTAACAATATTACTGTAGTTGATCAATAAAGTGCCTAGTCTCAATAATAGCGTTAGTTACGCCGCCGAAACCTGCAACTTGAAGGCTAGCGCAACCAGCAAAGCCAACGTGTATATGGCTTTCATTTTCAACACCTGCTCCGTAAACACAACAGAATGCGCTTCTTTAGAATAAAACAACACACTTGAGAAGAAGTAACCTTTTCCTGTCGAATACTTCTCCAAGGGGAGCCATTTAAGTCCATGCTCATCTTGGATGAAAGACAAGAGATATATAATATTTCTAGTTGAACCGTAAATGGTCGTAATCTGCGTAGTACATGACTCTACACCACAAGGCAAGTAAATTATGCGTTTTTACCCTCACAGCGCAGAAATAGTATCCACAGTCAGCTGTATGCATGGCAAACCTTCCGGATAAGTAGAATTGCATTGAAGAGCGGAAGTTCTTTTAGTGAAGTGCATCAGCTTGTGTTTTTGTTATATCGGCGATGACGCATGCGCCGTCCGTATGGCTACGTGAAACCTAACCAACCAGACCAATACCGGAAATATTTATTCGTTTAAAATAACACGAAACGCATACCAACGAAATTGAATAATTTTGTGCGCATTTCAAAAGTGAATCTTCAGTCCTCGGATCGAGTGCGCACGTAAACGTTGATATATCCTGTCCACATCAAGTAGGTGTGAGTAAACCTCCTAGGTGCGACAAAGACACCAATTTCATTTTGTGAACACGTCACATCCGACAATGGTATAAGGTAATGAGATACTTTGAACCGCATCCAGATGACTATCGTATTAGGAGGCAGCAAGCTGTTTAACAGTGTCGTACGCTTTATGAGCATAACTCAATAACTCATGACCTATTTAGTGTGCCACCACTGACTTCTGTGCCATCTGGAGAACGAAATCCTTCGCAAGGTACAGTAACACTCAAGTCCAAAGGAAAAGACGAGTTTGCGCAGCCAAAGACTACTAGATCTCGCACGTGAAGTGCCCGCTGGAAACAACTAGTAGGTGCTACCACCAAGATCTCGGCGGAGAGCAGCAAGATGCACCAAAAGACGTTTATCAAACATATTCTTTCGTTGGTCCTGGTATTATGTAAGTACGACATCGTTTATATTGCGCTTTGTTATGTTGTGTCTGATCGTTTATTTAATCGTAGTTTGGTATTGTTTTGTGTCACGCAGACGGGTAGACAATTTGCCTCCTCAGCACTATACACGGCTGTCGTAAGCGCCGCGATGTTACTATATTTGCCGCGCTGTTCCTAATATCAGATTGGTCTGCAGGGATGATTAGCTCACGATCTGTCGACAATCAACCTCAATCTGAAAACGGGCATGTTTGTTCTCCTTATCGTCGCTATCTTAGTAAATTTTATCAGAGTAAACAGTAAACTTGACTTGCGCCATTGTTGAATTACAAGATTGTACTATCTATCTTAAAACGAGTTCAGAGGATCAGCTAGATCTTTAGCGCGTGTCCCCTAATCTCCAGGTCTGCTCGCGTAAACGACGCAAAACCGCTTTGTTGTGGCGCTGTCAAACGAACTCTTGCCATCTCACTTACTATCACTATCATCCTCCTATACGGCTTTAGATAAACGCCTTGAGAAAGATTAGTCTGGCCTTTGTTAGCATCGATGTATCCTAGTTCGATTTCGCGTGCGTTGGAGGAATAATTCGCGTCATTTGCCCGCTACAAACGAACACTTTCAGCGCCGTTTTTCTTAACATTCTTTAAAAACATATAGTCCTTCAGTTTAAACGTATTCCAACTATATTAAATTTGTCAGATTAATGAGATATAGGACTTGACATAATAAAGCTTAAGTTGCGATAACCCGGTCCGTGTTTTGAAATTCTCGAGTATATGGCAATATTTGTGTCAGTACAGCAGTACATCTATCGCTTGATGTTAGACAGCTCGTTGTTGTTCAACACCAGGCTTTGTTTGATTCAAGCAGCGTGCTAAGCGATCGTGGTGCGCTTTAATTGCCCGAGATTGTTAGCGCCGTCGTGATCCTTTGAATTCAGTAGCGAAGCATTGTGTTCATTTCCAGGTTAACGAAAGGCCATTTTTATTGGCTTCGTAATTATTTACCAGGCGGATCAGATAGTTGAGTGGTAATCGAAAAATCCCGCAATTGTTTGCCAAGCTATACTTCTGTCGCTTTCTGTTTAAGATCGCTGTTGACAGGTCTCGGGACGCGCGCCCTTAATTACACGTAGGGTTTTTGTTTGAAGTAAGTTGTGAACAAGGAACCCGCATGGTGAGACTTTACAAACCTATACAGAAATTCAAAACATTAATAATGTTTCTTAAAAAAAAACTTTGAGCCTACATGGCGTGAATGTTGCAGCTGTTTTCTTCCTACTAACATTCGCATATCACTTTCAGTGTCCGACAACAAGTCTGGCACTATATCGGGAAGAATGCGGTACCTTGGCAGCGGGAAAGAAACTCTGGCTTTCTCTCACGTTTTGTACGACATACGACTAAAATCAATTATCTCTCTTATTATCTGAACTATCCTACCCTAATTAATTTTTCCCTCAATCAGCCGTATGACAAGCAGGCGATGACTGAAATATTGACCTGCATGGACATGTTGCGGAGACGGGAAGCTAACGCTGCCAGGCGTGTACTATTCTCCCCCAGCACTATTGCATATTACCCCAATCAAGGCTATATGCTGCTCCTGGGATGGACTCTATTACTGTCATAATCACTTTTCAGCATGTTACTTCTCTTGCTGTTAATATTAACAGACTCTTATTCTCAAAGGCTAGTTCTTCAACTGAAATGAGATTAGTATTAAAACATTGGATGAAATGTTAATGACGCGTATGAATTTCAAGAATGTAACGTCCTTCAACTGCGACGTGGATCAACTTGAAAACAAGAACGCGTTCATTTCTGGCTAGCACTCTTTATCCCAGTATATGGCTCATAATTATTGCTGTTGTGCGGCCGAAATTTTAACACGGTATGCCTTAAGGCTTTTAAACCATTTAGCACCTTTGATTCGCTTAAATCTTCCGTCCTGCGACATGTCTTGGGACATCTGTTTCCTACCCACGACATCTGCGGTTGGCATGTAAGCATGCGAAGTGTATACTGTCGTTTGTATGGGCCACCTTTACCGCCTGCGTGGTGCCGCACCACACCGCTACAGCACTGTACTGTATATTCCTTGACACATCTTCAAGAGACCTATAGCGTTATCTTAACAAGTCCTACAAATTGTGCTCCCCTGCCAGACAATGCAACAATGTTTTGATCACTTTTATCCGTCATACTTCATTTGTTTCACAATAACAAAGGAAGACAATGATTGCAGCGTGTTAGACATGGTCAATGGCTGCCGAAACATATGATTTAGTAGGAAATATAGAACTTTGAACGAAATATACAACAATGGTAGCGCTTTTTGGTACTTAACAAACCGGTCCACTTCTTTCCAAATTAAGTGCATTTTTAAGACGAGGTAAAATTGGTGTTGTCTCGAGATGATCTGTCCGACAATAGCGATGTGAAAATTTCAAATTGTATAACTTACGCGTTATGCTTATGGATCGATCACACAATCTCTTATAAAAGGTTTTTGTGAAGACTCTCGAGGAAGTCTTTTGGTTTCTCTGGAGAGAGCCGGAAATTTAGACTTCAGTATTTGGTCTAATGTTTATTAGAAATTAATAGGCGACGTAGACGTATACAATACGCTATACGTGTACGTTTGCCTTTAAGTTTGTCACATATAGTTTCACGTTTTACGTAGTGAAAGAGAAACTGTGTTATTAGGATTACAATGCCTGCAACAAAACATTAATGACACTAATTTTTTATATGGTAGCGGCGGTAACGATGAAAGTGAAATTCGAACCTATTTTTCTCAAATACTGATTGCCGACTGACTGGCTGACCGACCCATACACTCACCCACTGACAGACCGACCGACCGCCAGTCTTTTCCCAGCGATTTTACCGAAATTGTCCGAACCAAATTGGATTTACAGTTTTGAGGTGTAATGGACATAATAGCACAATTAACCCCACGGTATTAGACAGCAGTTTCATGGTTTTTTCGAAATTCTAGCTACTGTACCTAAAAATTGATGTAACGGCTTATGCGGCTAAATAGGTTTCTATTATTAACATAGATTGGACTGTATCAATGATTCGTGACAGTCTGAAATGCAGAAATGGACAGTGTTAACGGGTTTTAAGCTTAATAATTAAAATGCATCAGCGTTTAAGAAGCATTGGGTGTGTTGATCCGCACGTACGTTTGTTATAGGGAAATGTAGTTCAAGTTTTAGTGAAATTGTCGCAGATGTACTCTGTTGGAGTGATGCTCTATTCTATAGTTACTTTATATAAATCCGTAGTGAACCACTTTGTATAGAAACGTTGCATCAGTGACTGTGTGAAAATGTCCAAAATATGTAAATATCAGATATCTGAAGCTTGGCTATAAACAAGTTCTCACCTCTTGTTCAAGTTCCTTCACACTTAAGCTTGTTATAATTGATCTCGAGTACAATATGGGATATGCAGGCTATATGAAATCCTAATGTAGGATTATAAAAATGAGAGCATACGTCGATCTACTTATTCATGTACATGTGGTTTGATGATTGGTCCTTTAACATTCTGTAAATTAAAAGTTGTACAATTGATCAACATCTACGGCTCTCTTTTAATTTTGCCAATATGTTAAAAATTTGGCAAAATTTTCATGAACATAAATTATGAGCAGTCACTACCAGTTAGTACTTCTATAGTATCATTGCCAGTTAGTACACTGTGCAACACTGGCACTAAGAAAAACCAATGACGCATGACGATTAATTCATAAGGATGAAGGGATCGACAATATGTCAAATTAACGGTTGCTTGGGGTTTTTAATAAAAACTTGATGAAACATTATCCCTCAAGGCGCAAGCATTTTCCTTATATATTCCTTTATAAGACATGCAGGTACGTTTTGTTTACTGAATACTGGTAATATGCGGAGCAGATGGCTAGCTGTGCATGTTTGGATATAGAAATTTCTTATCTCGAAAGGTGGCTTCTTGTATACTCCAAAGTTTCAAAGATCATATAGCAACGGCAAATTTCAGAAATATTCGTTTTGTCTAGATCATAGATGAACCAGTATACTTTACATTCCTTGAATCCTTCTGTTTCTACATGACTGCTCAACTCCTAAATAGAATACAGCATTTTTAATTATGAATCCCGCGACCGTATCCTGTCATATATAACGCGTGTTAACGCATCTCCGGATAGTCCTGGCTCAAACCCATGTTAATAATTTTGCTTAGAATTGATCAAATTTGTGTCAGGATGTATACAGCGAAACCTCCAGTGTAGACAGAAGCTACGAGCGTAACCGCGATGTTTGCACACTCGATCTAGTAGCGTAAACACACCTAAAGCAACTTGTCATATCTACTTTGTCTTAGTCACATTAATTATATTCCAGTTTGGTGACATGTAGCACCATCAGCGTCGTGTAGACTGTTCTTGTGACATCATGCATGCTGATCAGGGTAATTTTTGGGGTATATATGTACAGTATATGTAGTGTACATAGAGCATACTGTCAATTCGCATCATTACGTGCGTTAAGGTAAACTTCATATTGAAGATTTATGGCTTCCTTTTGCTGTTTTTAAGCGGAACCTCACACAGTACTTTCTCTAATTTCTGAGTAAACACAGTGCCTGTTGTCATATGTAGATTTGATGGTTTTATGGTTTTGGAAATATTTTCCTATTATACCAGTATTTGTTTTGAAACTTTAGATGTGGATAGATCTAGTGTAAGTATGCTAGTTATGGGGGTGAAGATGGCAGAAATCAAGCATCCATTTCCTTAATCTCTCGTGGCTTTTGGCCTCTGTCAAGCATGGCAGGCGTCCGGCGTTCATGTAGAAGTTTTCTCTTTCTGTTATAAACGGCATATTGCAATGAAACAAAGAGATAATCCACGATAAATCTATGTCCAGCGTGTAATTGTTATGAAATACAAATGCAGCATTGTTTACCATAATAAGACTTTGTCTTTTGTACACGACTAGCAACAATATATCTTTATGTGAATGCTGTACGGAATTGTTTTGTATCGTGACTGCATGTTGCTCATTAATCCACGCGCAATGTAGCCCTAAACTGCAGGTGCGTGTATTATTTCACAATTATGTATATACGCAGGGCACACAGCGCACCGCGCAATGTCTAATTACCTAACACAAATTTGCAGCTGCCATGTTTATTGTGATGAGGAAAACAGGATGTAGGCTCGCGCTTTGCCAATCGATTGATGATAGATACACTGAATAGGAATTCTTGTGATTTTTAAAGGGCTGGCTCCAGCGATATTCTCTCTCATATTAATTAGTGGACAAGCTCCATCTATACTGGCGTAGCCCACCGTGTTGGCTCGATCACGCCCTACTGTACTTCGTGTCAGATGTAAGACTACTTATGGCAGACCCCGTTTTTTCCCCCGCATCAGTGTAGCATCTTTCATTGTTAAAAGTTTTATAATATATATTATTGTCATTGCATGACCGCCGTTTAATTAAATAAACCAATTGTCGTAAAACTACTTAAAACAATGATGAAAGACATACTCTGCAGCTCTGGTCGGCATTACGATTCCTGTTTATTCAGTACATTCGTGATAGTATGAAAAATGTGTACGTATATAACATATATACAAGCTGCAAGGGCTTATTTCAGTGGTTTGAACGTCGTGTTTAAGTTTAAGTTCGGCGTGTCAGATTTATAATGAAACTGGGGATGAGCAACGTTTTCTATAGTTATATGACTATTATATGAGCTATGACTAATTATTTACTATTGAATTCGACTAGTACATGTTTCATTGGCGTTTCGCTCTAAACAGATAAACCTCGCGGACTTCACATTCGTATGCCATGCAACGTTTTTTCTTTTCATAAGAAAAACAATGTGACGATTCGCCTACTGAAATATAAACAGGGGTTATCAGGAAATAACGGCATATATCACAGTTTATGCTTGACTTTCTTGGATTTCTGTAAATTTGTTCTTTATCATTGTGCAGCTTTTTGGTTGATAAAATATTGACAGAACGAAAAAATACTAAACAGTATTTGAGTGTTGAATACGGGCGTTGGTTGCACAATTTTGTTCGTGCTGACCAGTGAACTCCGTATAAACAACTGGAACGCTAACTCAGGGAGAGAAATTGAAGCCAGGGCATTTTAGTTTTTCTGAGTTATGAGAAGAAACACTTAACACTGAACGCTGTGCTATACACAGTATATCAAACTGAAGCTCTTGAAAAGCTCAATTTGCTGTGCAATTTTCAAGACTGTAGCTCAAAGGGAAATTCATAAAAAATACAACAATATTTTGCCGTAAATTCGCCAGTTGGCAGTTAGTTTGGATTGTTTTTGTATTTTTAATAAATTTTCCTTTGAGCTATACAGTCTTGAAATTTGCACACAAAATAGACTTTTTCAAGGGCTTTAGTTTGATATATGATCCAGTTCCAGTTTACGTATAGAGTTCACTGGTGCTGAGGCTTTGGAGTGAGATGGTAATTCATGCGATAATATATTATAGCCTATACAGTTATGGTATTTTTTATTTTTGTTGTCTGGCCCTCGAGTAAAAGTGTTCGACATTCAACAATTTATTATGGCCAAATTTAGAAACAGGTCAGTCTATATATAGTGAGTCTGGCATGATTATATTAGTATTTTTCTTCCCATGTGCTATTTACACTTAAGGCGAAGTTCTGCTTGTGGCCCATGCTAATTATCAAATGTCATATTAATACAGCATATCACAAGCAAATAAAAATTATAATGAGAAAACGTGTCAAGGAAAACATGCTCATGCTAAACGCAGGTATAATCCAATAATTAGGCATTCTTTGGTGCATGTGCATGTGTGTTATTCTTTATACAGCATTGAGCACATGCATAGAATATTTGCCAATATAGCTACACCTAGAATGACATACTAATCAATCTAATAAGGAACTGACCATTTCTCCCAGCCAATGTTTCATTAAGAGAAACAGAGTTTGTTTTGCTCGGGATTTATTTAGCTTGCAATAATATACCATGACCATGTCCATGAGAAACTTTATCTGCTATTTTTGTATTTTGTATTGTTTTTGGCCGACATTTCCGAACGACAAATTTCCTTTGAGGAGAATGTGTTCAGTTAGGTTCAGAACGAAAAGATAAGTTAAACTAGAAAAATACTGAGAAACATAGCAAAAATTATTAAGAAGGAATTAACGTTTGCTTTGTTAAAATATGTCTGTCACTATATAAATGTCGTATATAGTGATGCATGGAAAATGATATATAATTCCTTTACTGGGAAAATGGAAAAGGAATAATGACGAAGGACTCTGAATGAATAATGCGAGGACTCTGCAATTTATCTGCAAAATTACTTTTAAAAATGTTTGATAAAGTTTACGTTATGACTTTAACAACATTCTCTAGACCCTCGGAATATTTACACTAGCTAAATATATATTACATTCCGAGGACAAAGAAATAGATCTCCAATTTCGTAAAGTCCACTGTTATTTCTAACAATTAAATCTCATATTCAAGTGATGGTAGATCGCATGCGCATAATTTTGTGTCAGAATATTGTTTCGCAAGTCATGATGCTCACACCGCAACCCATAAAGCAAATTGATGAATACCTAAAATTAACATACCCAAACAAGTGAAGATGAATACCTAAAATTATGCTTCCTCACAAAGTTAACTAAAATAAGTTGTGTATACCTTATTTATTACAACTACTAAGAAACAGGTGATAGAAAGAAATTCGTGACCAATTTGGGTATCGACGGTTATGTAGTTGATTGCACGGAGATGCTGGCAAAACCAGGAGGTGAAAGGGGGCAGGAGTGCCCTCGTTTAGCTAAATCGAAGATGTATTTTTGCAGCATTACATTAGACGGTTGCTTGAAAAGCAAGAAATCCGACACGTTCTAAATTCTAATTAGCTCTATCTAAATCGGCCATCCATGCATTGATATTGCTTTTCAACCACTCCCCAATAATCTTCTTGTTTTCCTAAAGTCCCAATAAATTGTTGGGCGCACAAGAAATTTTGGCTGTATACCGGTACACCAGGTGCCGTCGCATATTGTATTTTCTTTTAAAAAAAGTCTTTAAAAAACTGTTCTCGAGCATTCTTTGACCTCGACCACTGACCCTTTCCCATGATCAACTATCCTGTTACTGGCCATTATTTATTATAACAGAAGCATCACATGCAATAATATTTTCTCTTGTCAAATGCTACGCTCTAAAAGCTTTCAAGTGTTTTGATTCGCTTAATCCTCCGGCGTTAGAGCTAAAACTTCTCAAGTCCAAGTGTATATTGCACGACACTGCCACTGTACCTCAAGGAATGGTTTAAAATTAATCCATTTTGTTGCCTTAATCTTTTGAGTGCAGTCGTAGGATTGGATTAAATTGTCTGGCGTCAGCAAACAAGAAGAACTGGCTGGAGTGTTCCGTGCGTCCTAATGTGCCTTATTTGCACCCTGTTTACACTTCATGTGAAGACTGATAATAATTGGATGTATGACACATCAACATATTGTCCTGTAAGTGGCTTTGCCTCGTCTGGTAGGCAGAACGCTATCAATTGCCAAGTAATACCGCAAAGCACAAGTATATACTGGACGAATTCGATATTTGACAAAGAACAACATTCATGGTAGCCCAACTGGTCAATTTCGTGTATAATTAGCGTTATGTTTTAACTCGGGAAAATTCACCTTTCAACGCACGCAGCGTAAAACAGATTAAATACTATTGGGATTATGAAGGGTGTTTCTCCAGGTTATATAATCCTCTTTCAATGACATCCGTGCTATAAATACTCGAAACGTGATTATATCTTATATTAATACAAATGAAACAACTCAATCTTTCAAATATATTATACGTATTATAGGTAAATGCCTATTGAGACGATATACTTTGTCAACGTATAGACGATGAGATCGCGCGATTGTCATTTTCATGGATGTGATCGAGTCGTGTATACACATGCATGTGTCATATTATCTAGTTTTCGCAACTAGGTATATTTGTATTCGTTATTCGATAAGCGAAACTATGGTTAAACAGATCAACCACGAGTCGGTTTAAGTATGTAAACTAGTGTTGATCAGTTTGCTATAGCTTAGTAAGTTAGTAGCTAGATTATAGGAAATTGGTTTTCGCTTTAACTGACAACTGTTTTTGTGATCAGTGATCGATGAGAACTGACGAGAAATGCATCACTGGCACCAGATGCATCGCCGTTAATGTATACTTCGACTTTATGAAAAAAAAACTAGTAATAGTAGTAATCTTTTACCATATAGTATGTGTCTCTCTATATGCAGATGCAGATTAGGCTAGCTATGGATCACAGCCAATCATAGTATGATTGATTTAAAATATGATGCAAGGACACCGAAAAATTGCGTACACAAAAACGACAATCGTCGGTGGCAGGTCGTGATCGTGAACATGCCAGATGTCGAAGCACAGTCTTGTTTTCACCAGACTATGCTGTATAAGCTACATGCATGCCCATGATTAATATTGGTTAAAACAGGGTTAGGCATGCAACATGAACATAAATACCAGAATGTATTGCGACTGATAAATATTACACCTTCTAAATACTCCAAGGACAGGCAAATACTAGTGTGAACTTAATGCCTAGTCCTGGTAAGACATTCTAGCATTCACTGGGAACTGACTTTTTCTTAAAGCACTTCCTTTGCTTGTTTTCCGGCTTAAGGGGAACATGAAAAGCTGAAAAAGTACATTGTAAATTCAACATGGTCTATTTGCGCTACACCGAACAATCCGATGATTAGTTACTATTTTTAATTAATACTGTATAACACACCCCATCGTCGATTGTTATATTTTTCTCGTTAAAATTGCTCGAGCTACTGTAGCTTGCTTTGTTGGCTACAAATGGAAAGCTAATCCCGTACATGTACACTTATGGAAACTACCTGGAACAATTTACAGATGTATATAGTTATCACACTATAGTCATAGCCATATTCAAGAATAATTTAACTCAGAACCAGGCACTTTTTAACAGCACACGAACAAGAGAATGAACTAGCATACTGCACGTACTCTCTTAGCTCTCCTGTTTTCGATCCCTCTATTCGGTTCGCGTTTTGCAGTACACTGTCCCGCATCCCTGCATGTATGACAGCCGCGTTATACAAGCTAAACCATAGTCGTTTGCACGAGAGCCAAAAAAGAAAATATACTGAAAACAGACGTACAGTTGGATAAATTAAGTTATGGAAATCTGTGTATTTTACCTGTACTTTGTTTTGAATGTACATGCAAGTACGGTATGCTTGTTTGCGTTCCTTGTGCATGTGATATAATCTTTGTAGTGCATAAACACCACAGTGTATGTGGTGTAACATGTACTTAACCCTGAAAACCAAACTGGCGAATACGTTTCACATTCAGATACATTATAAACATTATGAAAACTAAAACTAGATTATTGACACAAAGTCGTTGAACGAATGTAATTCAAGTTAGTAGTATACAGCACCTAAGTTAATCTCTCAAACTTTAAAAGAAGTATACGATAACGATGTTTTAAATGTTGAATTAATTTAGGGAAAACCAGCAGTGGAATACAAAACAAATTTTTGCACTGCTCCATTATATCTCGTAATTAGCTATTTAAATCGCGATAATTTAATAATTAGCTAGTCCATAAAATAATGCAATATACTTATAGATAGTTAACTATGGCATGTCCAAGTACTTCATTTTTATTAATGTTCTTTGTAGTTGCTAATGACGTTGCTCTACTTCAAATATTGTTTACAGTTTGCCCGTAAAAGCAGTTTGATTGTTTTCAAAAACAACATCATTAAAGAGAACGCACACGAAGTAGGCGGTTATAGTTCGTCAATAAGAAGCCAGATATGAAGATATTGATGATATGCAAATAAGTACTGTACCTAGATATACTGATGTTTTGTTGATTACTGTCACTATGCATGATGGACAGACTTGCTTAATTAAACGTTAAAGCTATCATTTGCTATTCCCGCCAGTAGAAAGCCTTTTGTGGCAATTCCTACATAACCAGTTACTGAATAAGGACATAATCTCATGCAGCCACTTGCGGGGTGGATGCTTGGACTTCTGGCTGGAAATTACTGCAGCATGCATGTTTTAAAAACAAATATAACAGAGAGTCTCGTCTTTGCAGCATGCCAAGCAAAAAACATAACATCTAGCTCTAAACGCTACTGAATATACAGTTATAGAACATGCATCTCAGCGGGTGCGGGTGTTTATACAGGAGAGCTAGTAGCCGAGGTAATCTTCATTCGTATTTACATGAGGAGGGATATCTCTGCTTACCGGGCTGAACTTGTTTACCAAATTATTTTCCTGCGAGTCCGAAATCCTGGTTTTTCTTAGTTCCGTGACCGTGAGTAGAATATAACAAACCTAGATGAATACTTAGTATAGAAAGCCTAGTCGGAAAAACCAGTCGAAACAAGCGCTATTTCAGGAGAAACGAACGTTTAATCGCCACCCCGGTAGGCGATCCAGCCCTGTCACTTGCGTTTATATGGGAAAATCCAGCTCTGCTAGCCGGGGTCCCGCGGTTGGCACAAACCGAGATCTCGGCAAGGAGGCGCTGGCTCGCTTTTCATATAAACGCAAGCTCATATAAGTATGGAAGCCGAGGAGGCTCACTCTTCGAAAGAGTAAATATAAGACCCTCAATTATGAAAATACTTGGGTTTAATTATTCAGAAACAGCATGTGGCGTAGCTATACTTGAAATAAAATCAATTTTCAACGGGATAAATTTCAAAAAATATTATATGAAACATACTCCTGACTGGAAAATCATTTGAACTCAATACCTGCAGAAGGCAAGAGGAGATATAGTTCTCAGACTAACGACGATTATTATATAATAAACATAGCAAACTTTTTGATTATCAAGCAGTAATAAGACTTGGATAATTCCAGTACTACATCAGTTCATTCATAGTAGTTTTGTTTTCTGTCATCTGGTCGCTATTATGTATTTTTTCTTTGCATATAACACTCTTTTTTTACAACTTTCACGAAAATCGATTGTACTTCATCACACATCATAAAACTTTTTCACTTGTGGCTTTGCTAAAAACTACGACTATGTTCTGCGACTAGGTTGTATTGACATGTTTTCAGTCAGGCCAGCTACGACCTTATAAACACGTAACAAACTGGTTAAAAGTATACGGAGGTAATTTGCAGAGTGCTATATATTCTTAGATATCAGATTTGTATGATCCATTGATACACAACACGACGCTGTTGTGCACGTATCGCACGGATGAATGTGCACAGTATGTCAGTATAGTATAGGCATGTGCTTTATTAGATGTTGGTGATGTATCAAAATTCCTTTGCTATAACATGTGTGTAATGACCTCTTGTTAATGTACATCAAATTGCTGTATTGATTGTAAATCTTGTACTTATGAAATATGACCATTTTGATGTGTCGTAAACACCTATAACGAGTTTATTTAGGGATTGTGAAGATTATAAAGCTATATACTAATGGATATAAAATCCTTATACTGATTAGCTCGTATCTACTTTTACTGCACCATGCATATGTACAGTTTTCATCATAACAACCATGCAAGATTCATTGCATGTTCTTGAAAGCAGCATGCGAACTATGACCATGTACTGTAGAATCACATACTGTATATTCAATAAATTCATTTATATAACTAACGGCATTACTGATACCATTACCATGGCGTTGACATTCTGGTAATTTTAATGGCTTTAAAACATGCTTGAGATCTTACATACTGTCGTTGACAACAAATCCAACATTGTTTAAAACTAAACTATGCTGTAATAACTATCATCCAAGAAGTCTTACTGAACCATATTGTCTGCGGAGACAAGATATTATGCCTTCTAGGAACAGCATGTAAATCAAAGTGTGTGTGGTAGATACATTTGGATGACAGAGGTCTTGTATATACAGTGGTCAGCATTTGGTTTGGAACACGTGTAAAAGTAATCTATTTTGCTTTTCCGTTATAGTGGAATCCTAGCTAGTATAATTGATATTTTTCATAATTGACAACAGCAGGTGGCCGATACAGTGCCTATAGTGAGTTAGACCGATCTTGAAAAATATACTTCCTAAACCTGCACGGTATAGCTAAATACCACGAGAGAATGTCTTGTGTCGGAATAGCAAATTTCTCTTAAAATACAAGTATTCGTGGAAATGAGTCTCGAATCGCATAGTTTACTATTCCTACTACTATATCTTTTGCAAACAGGTTGGTTTATATAGGAATATTTTCCAAATATTTCCTTAATTATTGTAAGAGGAACTGACACTTATTATAGACCTATTTCATAAATGGCGGCCATCAGGAGATATATTTTCTAACAATTCTTCATGTGGTCACCAAAGGACC
>JAOTOK010094510.1:0-15026 GCA_025770025.1 Virgularia gustaviana | reverse complement strand
GTAAAACCAGTGTCGTCATTTTGACGTAAAGTGCAGGCAAATTCGTTCCCAGGCACGGACCATTTTTCCACCTCACGCACGGCCGTACTTTCAAATGCTTTAATATGGCACTTAACATAATTTCTTTCAAAAATAAATCATCTCACAATAACCCTCAGAGAATAAACTTATTATATATAAATTATTACATATTTCTATTAAAACATTTCGTTTCATAGACACGTTAAGGGCGCGCCCCATTGAACGCTCTTAACCTAAGACGATATAACCGTCCGATGCCTTTATAGTCTGCCTGTTTTACCGTATTTTGTATCGTCTCAGATGATATTAACGGTATAGGTTTATTATATTAAAGGTATAATGGTTTATTATATTACTGATAGGTGGCGTAGATCTTGCCATCCGGTCCCAGAAGTTTCACCTGCATCGATAACGATGCCATGTCTCCGACCCGACAATAGTCTATCATTGACGTATCCATTGAGGATGGTTTCTCATTTTGCTCTCGATATTTGAGTAGCCAAGCTTTAACATCTATACAAAAGAAAAAAAACTGTTCAAATTCTGATATGCTGCAGCGCCTACCAAGTGATACCCATTTGGCCATGTGCAGCTGATCACCTTGTTTTACTTTATAAGCTGTGTCATCTGCCTAGACCTCCTTCTGACTCGCCAACAAGTATCAAAACTAAGTGCACTAAGTATTGCTAAATTACCTGCTTTGCCAGAAACCATTGCTTCGCCTGGAGGTAAAAGGACAGCGTCATTGGTGTAAATCTCCATCATCTTCTCGAATGATTTGTCATCGCCAAACACTTCCATTTTTTCGACGACATTTAGAGCTTCTGCTACTTCTGAAATTGCAGATAAAAGCTATAAATCGATTAAACAGATTATTCCCAGACTTTTGAAAATCTTAAGTTTCAATGCTGGCGACTTCACTTTTAAAAAAATGTTAATCGTAAACAGACATTGTATACTACAAACGAGCGCTATAACACAGTACAATTTAAAACGCATTATTTTCCCGCAACAACTTCGACGTAGACATCAGTTCAGCTTACTCGGTATGTTGCATAGGTCTCATGCACGTATTATATAATCTCTAGTTATATTGCTACCCTTTTGATAACCCAAAATTTTTTCAAGTAATTCTTAAGTGGAACAACTGGTGTAGATGATTGCACACGCAGTCTGACAGACATATATGCATTTAACCTATAGCTAAGACCATTAATGGAGCTAGCCGCTACGATAAAACCGCCATATCTATCTATACTTACGTACTATTTCACCTTCCTACCTCAGTACCTATATCTACCTACAATCCTGGCAAAAATTACGTGGATACTCCTAAAAATTAGCATAATCTATTATTTATACACAATTGATGTTTGTTTAAAATGACAACTACTGGTGCATGGTTGACTCACCACATCTATTGCATTCTCCAGCATTGGTTTGGAACAGGTTCACCAAGATAAACAGAGTAAACAGTAATCGGACCATGGTGTGCTTAAACGATGACATAGCAACATGTTCAGTTTCTTTTGGTAAAGTGGTTGCGACAGCATGAGATGGTATATAATCTGATGGGCCAGACCAGACTGATCGAAAAAGGAATTTCACGCTTCTTTGTAAAACCTCTAAACTTATGAATTCATGCAGTAACATACACTTTAATTATCGTTTGGACTTTGGCCTTAATGTTTTGAATAGCCGGGATCTAGACCCCATGATTGAAAATAACAGTTCAACAATCAAGAGATATTGATTCCAAATAATAAATAACAGGGCCTAATTACTCTAGGCAGCTCATCAAACTTTAAACTGCATGCATAAGGGCCGTTTTCCACTTCAGCCGTATCGTAGCGAAACGTACCGTATTCCATTGTTTCATGAGCATCAGAGCAAGACTAATGAATTTCACACAAAAGAAATCGCTACGATACGGTACGATACGGTTGAAGTGGAAAACGGGCTTAAGCCATATAATGGTCACAAAAACATGTACACCGCTGACCTTTGCATGCTTCCATGCACGGGTTCATGTTAATTGGTCAGCTATCAATTAGCTGTTTTGTATATTAGAACTATTTTGGTCGGAAAATACAATACGAGTTTTACTCCCTAATAATTCGATCGACCTCAGTCTTATCCGTCTCAACTTAAACTGGGGCAAATTGTTAGTTGTCGATAGAACTGAATTTTAATTAATGCGAACCTTTCCGCCATCATATTTGTTATATAGTGCATGCAGTGTAATTGTGATGTATAGAGCGTTTTCACGTGACGTAATGGCCGCCATGTTGGTGTCCTACTTCAAAGTTCCGACACGCTCATGGCCGCCATGTTGGTGTCCACTTCAAAGTTCCGATGCTCGATAGAGCAAATAATTAAATGCAAATTGATTTGTGAAAACGCTCTATAGTATCAATGGATTTTACAATAATAATGTGAAGTAGCAAAAAATCTGCAGTAGATCCAATTCTAACAAAATTCGTAAACTGAAGCTAAGCGAATGATCAAAACCTTAATTAAGACTTTTGCTCATAAATAACATATCATAAAAATGAGTCTGAAAAGGAAACAAGGAAAATCCAGTAACGACGTTGGACTGTTGGAGCCGTAGTTGGTACACTTAATTATTTAAATTGTATTTTTAAAATTAAAGCAAGATATTGAGAATTTAAGCATTACACTATAATATCCAATGCCTTGTCTCTCTGCTGCATTTTTCGTTTCATCTGTCCACGAATAAAGCAATTGGCTACCACCTGGGGTTTTATATCGAAACTAACACGTTAAAGACGTTAAATTAACCACAAGTGGGTCCAGGCAACTGGTTTTGATTGATTAACTATTACGTTTTGTTAATGATAAATGTGAGATATTTTAAATAAACGACAAAATATTTTATTGCATACATGTTTCGGCAAGCGTATGCTATCTTCAGTGCAGAATACTCATAGAGATAGTTGAAGAAAACATGACTGCTTGCCGAAATGTGTAATACAATGCAATATTATTATTTTATCATTTATTGAAAATGTCCCACTACTCTTGTGCAAATTATAAATGTGCCAAAAATGGGCTTCTCTCCTGAAACTTACCTGCCTGCTGATTCCAATGAAAAAATGTACAGATTAAAAGAGTCTTCTTTCTTTCTTGACCACAAAATTGGTTTGACCGACAAAATTAAATGCATGCTGTATTTATCACTGTCAGTTTGCGACTTGCGTGAGACAAATGAAGCGAAATAATTCCCACCAATTATGTTTTCACAACGTAAACCAAAATTACTGACTATAATTATAGACGCCGTGGTCCGTTCAGCCAAAAATAACAACAGATTAGCAGATATAATATTTAACAGAGATAAAATTATTTATCTTGGCTTGGCTTGAAATACCTTCATCATATTGAATATTTTCAGTTAAAGAAAAACTTTTACTTTGCTAAAAAGTGGGGGGCATGACCCTCTGCCCCTTAGCGTGGGCCTTAGTTTCCGAGGATTTTAACTCATTTTGTGATTGGTAAAAAATTCCATATGCCAGAGCGAGCTTTCCACTGACATCCAACCTTTCGAAGTATTGAAGCATCACTAGAAATAAGGAGTATAAAATTACACACATGATAATTTTACGTATAAATATCAAAACCCAGCTAATTAAATAATTTTACTTAGAATTTGGTTTCAGCCTGGTAGGTCTTTGGCAACTATTCATGATAATTTTGATAAGAAATTAACTCTAGTCTTGTAGCATTTATACCGCGTTCATATTGTTTCATACATATTGAAATCATTTAAAAAACCTGTATAGTACACCGTATATAAAAGGATTGTATAGGAGATCGTTGGTAGATCAGTTTGTAATACAAAAAATATCACATTATCCCTCGTTTTTCTGAAGTGAACCAGCTGAGGATTGAACGTAATTGAGCTATAAATGTCTAGTTTACACCCAAGCCAAGGAGAATTGTTGTGACTTGGTCAGCAGTTTGAAACATAGGTTAGTTTAAGTACTGAATAGGAGCATTTTTAGTAACCTATCGAACCTGGGCTGCTGCATGGGCAGCGTTTGTCTCACGCCTTTTCACCTTTGATTAGCTCTCTATTAGAGTATACCATTCCCTATTTAGTATTTAATAAATCATGACAGCTCTATTATAATAATAATATTGGTGTATTATATTACTGATAGGTGGCGTAGATCTTGCCATCCGGTCCCTGAAGGTTCACCCTCAGCACTATCCATGCCATATCTCCGACCCGACAGTAATCCAGCAGTGTTGTATTTATTGAGGATGGTTTGTCATTTTGCTCTCGATATTTGAGCAGCGGCCAAGCTTTCACCGCTATACAAAGAGAAAACCCAAATATTACAATATAGCACCATATATTCGAATGGCAGCTGTTGATTGGCTAACCTGAAGGTAAAGTTTTTTAACTTTAGAATATAGATTATCTATAGAGTTCCCACAATGCAATTTGCATTTAATCATTTGCTCTGTTGAATATCGGAACTTCGAAGTAGAAAACCAACATGACGGCCATGAGGTATAAATAGCTCTATTATCGACACTCACAATATGCAAATTATATGATAGAATAACTTGTTTTTGAAATAATTTCCAATATATATTTCCAAATTTAGATGGTCATGTAATAGCTGAATGTTTACTTCAGCCATTACTAACCCTAACGGCACTGACAGATTAGTATTGCCACTTATAAATCAAAATTCAGCTATGGATTAATTCTTAGTTGACCATGCCCAAACTACCACCCCGTTTTACTTAAGTGAAAGCTTTCTGACCCGCCCAGCAAATACTCAAAACTAATGGCACTCATGCTGAGTATTCTACAGATACCTGCTTTGCCAGAAACCATTGCTTCGCCTGGAGGTAAAAGGACAGCGTCATCGGGGTAAATCTTCATCGTTTTCTCAAATGATTTGTCGTCCCAAATTTGCTCAATTTCGTTTACAACAGTTAAAGCATCGGCCAGATCTGAAATTGCAGAACATAAGCTATGAAATATTAATATTTTTTCCGTTTAAGTGGTAAGTGTTCGGACCATCACTTTTTAAGTAGTGCTGATCGTACACACACATTCATTTGTCTTTCAACTCCAGATCTTATTCCATGTTTTCACTTTTTATTGTTGTTTTGTAACTTGTATGTGAACAATTAGTACGAAATGTTACTATATTGATTGTGTGCTGGGCTTAGCGATCGTATGCTACTATGCAACAGGTTTCTTTGCTTTTGCGTGATGGTTATTTTTGCTGGATAAATGTATGTCTGTAGTCGATCTACATGGATATAGTTCAGGGGCCGGTTGCACGAAGGCTGTAAGCGCTATCCAACGAATAGCGTTTTTTTCAATCTTTGAGAAAGTGCTCAAAAATCTGTAAAATTAACCGTATGGACTCCAGAATGTATACTAAGAACTTCAAATTAGAAATACCAAATCTTAATTTGAGGCAATATTGATGAACAGCCAAATTTACAAGCCTTGAAAAAATCGCTATTAGTGGATAGTGCTATTCAGCCTTCGTGCAACCGGCCCCAGCTTCATAATTTCTTGCAGAGAAGTAACTTAGTTATTCATCAGTTGTTTTCAGTATAATTATTAATGTTAAAATTTATTAGACTAAAAAAATGTTGAAATAACGGTTGAGCAACTAGAATATCAAGCCTCGTTACAAACATCGCATAAATTAAAATGTTCAGTTGCAGCCACTATTATAGAGTCTGTATTATCATACAGCGGAGACATAATATTGGCTAATTATTGGGTGGTGTCAAATTTATCAGCTCTTTTAATTTTATCGGCGAATGAAAACTTACTGATGCCTGTTAATAAAAAAATACTACTGGTGCCGGTTTACTCACCACACTTATCGCATTCCCCAGCAATGGTTTGAAACAGCTCCACCACGATAAACAGAGTAAACATAGATCGGATCATAATGCGCTAAAACAATGACATAATTATATGACAATAAGTGTAAGAAACGAACCCAAGTTGGTTGTGAAAACCTGGGTATTTCTAAGGCAATTTGGTGCCTGATTCGGAATATTATAATAATAGAATATTTACTCAACAAATTATCTCAAAAAAGTAAGATTATATCAATGCTACCACTTAATTTACCACTTGTTGTTGTCCTGGTAACGTGCAAACCAATGCAGAGCAGGACGCTTGCAAAAATTTGGAATCATCGTGCTCCCTTCGTCAGCAGCAAATACGGGTTTGAACAATCATAAAATGTATTCTCTGTTTATGTATAATTGTCAGTTTGCGTGAGACAGGCAAAGCGAAATAAATTGCTCCAATTAACGAAATTATTCAAATGACAAATGAGAATCACACAGGATTTTATGAGGCGTGTATTCGTATTGTCAGTTTGCGACTTGCGTGAGACAAATGCGGAGGCGAAATAATTTGCTTCAATTATATTTTCACAAAATAAACCGAGATTACTGGCTGTACAAATATAATATAGCTAGATGGTTCCACGTTCCACTGTATAGGCACGATATATGCAATGTTAGCCTATATTAGATTAGAATTTGTTTTGTTTCGGAATTTGGCTAATGGCCGCTTTGCTTCGTCACTAGAAACAGAATCGAGACTGAACGGATGTTGTTTCCAAATAATAAAGTAACATTTAATATAGACTTTTGGTTTTAATAGACTTCGTTAAAATTTAAATTGATATGATAATGGTGGCGTATATACGAATTGACTTTCGCATGCTTGAACCACAAGTTCAAAATTCAAAACGTCTCTAACTTTAGCCCATGTTCGGCGAGGCCTTCGATCCCAGTTGACAAGTAAAATCGTCTGGCGTCAGCCAGAGTAAAATACTAATGACTGCTGCTTGCTGTCAAAGGGTTAAGTTGTATGCGTTAAAGTTATCCAAAAGCATGTGACGTAACAACGATGAATTTAGGTGGTATTTAAATGTAGCTGCAAATGCACGGCAAGGGCCGACGTCTGCCCGAATGATCGGAGCGGGTAACCGTACAAACACGTATCTAACTATATAAAAATACGAAGAATGTCGTCATTCTCTCGTGTGCTCGTGAACTAGCCGTGCGACTGAACGCAATAAAAACGTTACGCTTATTAAAAGGTTTTAAACATTCTTTATTGAACATATTGATCATCTACTTACAGGATAGCCTTCAAACTATAAATTGGCATTAATGTTGCCTTCTAAAGCCTTATGTCAAAAACGATAATCATGACACTGTGATAGCACCGTGTAGCTTGAGGCTGGTTTCTGAAAATATAAACTCATTCCGTGACTGGTATAAAATTCCATATGCTCGAGCGAAACTTCCACTGGCACCCAACCTTTTCAAGTACAGAAAGATCTCTAAATAAAAATAACGAGTATAAATGATTGTAATTCTATTGAGAATTCATTTATATGTACAACTACTTATACCAGGCTTAAAGATTTATATGAATTATAGACTACGCATAGTCTGTAGTCGCTTTGTTTTGCTTTGCACAGACTACTATGCATCAGCGCACTGTTTCGTGTTCTCTGACGTAGCTACTATCCAGAATCTGGCTAGTTCGTTCTGATTGGTCTGCTAATGTCACCGCATTTTCATTGGTCCACAATAGTTGATTTAACACACATATGTCCGACACTGGTCCAGCGCTTTGCATAATTCGCGCTTCGACGCTTCTTAGCGCCTTCATTTGAAATTTGACCCTAAGCTCCGCGCTCACGCAAGAAGCGGCTGTGGCGCAGGCTATATGAATTAATGAAATTATTAATTTCTAATGGTATAAACATCATTTTTGTCTCCATTAGATTTCTTCGTCTTAAAAGAGCAGTGTCACCGAGTGCGCATAACAATAGATCTTGGGAAATTGTTTGAAAAATGTTCGCAACAATATACTAGAAACAAGATCCTCCTCAACCACTGATATCGTCAGGTGTTCCTACACAAACGACCACTATGTTAAAGTTGATAAACTTAAAAAAACAGCCTGTTTTTCCAAATTTAATAGATTTGATGTGGCAGCTTTACGTTATAGAAACACACAAGACGAGTGGTTGGGGAGGATTTTGTTTCGAGCGTATGCTTTGTCATTGTTCTGAGCGTTTTGTTACAATATCCGAATATGTGTCGTTATGTGCAGATACACGCGCGGGGTGACACTGCTCCTTTGTCAAATCGCAATTAAAGTACACTACTACGTACTCAGATTCATAGATGTGGGGCTAAAGATATAACACATGGAGTCTCTCGCTCAGCCAAATCCGTCACAATTTAACAAAGTCAAATTTACTGCTTGCTAATAAATATCTCTCTCATTTAATATATAACATTCCTATTAAATTCATATTGGCAGGTTTATATTATTACTGATAGGTGGCATAGATCTTGCCATCAGGTCCCACAGCGTTCACCCTCATCGATAACGATGCCATATCTCCAACCCGACAAAAATCTTGTATCGACAAATCAGTTGAAGATGGTTGGTCATTTTGCTCTCGATATTTGAGTATCCAATCTTTCACCGCTATAGAAAAGGCAAAACCATCAGATATTATGATATATATATATAGCAATTGTACGTCAACCATACAATTCGTCATGCAAGTACGTCAAAATACAATTGTTCAACTATAAACATAGCTCAACATCCAGCTATGTTGGTTGACCACATCCGTTAGTCACACAAATATTTTTGGCCAGGACCATACAGCTGCATGACCACACATTCTAGCTTAAGTTGTGTCATCTGTTTAGACCTCTTTTGACTCGCCAACAAATATCGAAACTAAGTGTACTGAGTATTACAAAATTACCCGCTTTGCCAGAAATCATTGCTTCGCCTGGAGGGAAAAACGCAACGTCTTCGGTGTAAATCGCCATCATCTTCTCGAATGATATCTCGTCCCAAATTTGCTCCATTTCGTCGCGGAGCCTTAAAACATCTACGAGTTCTGAAATTACAAAATATGGGCTATAATACGATTGAACAGATTATTTTACTATACGTTAGAAAAATTTTGCCGTATTACTCATAAATATAAAGCGTTCACACCACTTTCCAAATAAGCAATGTTGATCTTAAGCAAACATAATATTTTGAACCTTCCATTCGGATCCCTATTAACGAGGTTTGTCTCTTTTCTTCTCAATTGTTGTTTTTGCGTTGTGTCCTTGTGTTAAATTTTCAACACTTAATTATAAATATCCTCTGTACGGTATATTATAGTCGACACAATCTGATACAGTTTCATAGAGTTTAAAGTGCCCCAAATAGATAATTTGATTTTTTGCTCAAAGAAAGCCTCGATACCCCAAATTATGATTCTGAAAAAATTTCTTCATTCCGATCAATTCTTGAGGTGTACGGACGCTTTGAATGCGGCATATTAGCCTATTTCGGCGGCACACGACCGCGTTTACTGGGACCGAGCTTCTGACGTCATCTGGGTTATAGCGCGTTCGCGTATTATGCAAGTTTGGCTTGGCTGGCAAGTGATCACGAACGAAGGCAATCGGTTAGTGTGAAAAATGCCGAGATATTGCGTTGTTACAAACTGTAACAGTGTTTCAAACTTGGAAGAAGGTATTAGCCTTCATACCATACCATTTCATGGCGATGAAAGGCGTGAAGCAGTCAAACGACGCAAGCGTTGGGTCGACTTCGTGTGTTTACATCGTAAGCAATGGAGTCCCAGTCAGTGGTCAGCTGTCTGTTCAAAACATTTTCGACCAGAGGACTACGAAAGGCAGTTTGGCAGTCTACAAGGAATGGAAAAAACGCAACAAAGACTGCGTCGCGACGAACTTGGAATTGTTGTATTCCCAACAATTTTTTCCTCATCGTCATCGACTTTAGAGGAACCATCTGTTCCCAGTTCAAGAACACGCAGAAAGGTAAGTTACATAGAACATCAACACGACCGATTTGGATTTTCGCAGTGCGCTTTACGTGATAATGAGAATGAATTTTTACTAGATCATGAGGGAACTAGCTATACAAGAAGAGCAACCATGTTCATCAAGAATGATGTTGGCTAAGGACGCCGAGTCGGCCGCAGAGCTTTCTGAAGTCAAAGAGGAAAGCGATGATCAAGACACAGATCAAGCGCTTGAAGTACGTAGAACAACATGAACTAATATGTCGTATTTAGTAAAGTTCTAAAATTATACTAGGACTGTTTTTATGTATTGTGATTCATTTCCCTAAGGAATTAGAGGAGACCGCAAGCACTGAGGAGCTGGCCAAGCTGTTGTCGGAGCAGAGGAAGTTGAAAAATAAAATAATTACACTGCGCACTGGCTTAGCGAAACGAAGGACGGAGTTTTGGCAAGAAAAGAAGAAAAGTATGACGTTTTGATTTATACATATGTATATTTAATAGAACACTTTAGTGCTATATTGTTAAATGGACAGGAACAGGAGCCACACATGTCGTATGAGTGATTGACACTATCTAAATGCTTTTGTTTTTACCATGTAAGGAAAACGCTTAGAATTGAAGCTTCAGGATTTTGATGATGAGGATGATGATGATGACGACCACGAAAATGATGACGATAATGAGAGTGATGAGCTTACAGACGATGATGTTGATGTCGATCCTGATGTGAGTGACCCAATAACTGAGCCTGAGTCCGAATATATGGAAACCGAGGAAGAAACTGATACATCAGGAACAGATGCAGATGCAGATGATGACCAAGTACCAAGGTAAACAATTAGGATCTTTTGTATTTGCCTTGCTAGCAGAATCTCTGCAATATAAAGAGCCCCTGGCTACAGCTTTATGTACGACACAGCAGCACTGTCTTCGGTAGCCATGATGCCAGAAGAGGAAAGTAACATTGTCTTGTTAGGACGGTGAGATGCATGCCCTGCAGGGAAGCATGACCCGAGCCCTGCAATATTTTGTTCCAAACAGAAATAATATAATTCCAATGCAAGTAATGTATGAATGTACTGCTTAATTTATAAAAGAGAAATAAATTACTTTCAGTGGCACATGTCAGCCTGAAAAACTTTTCAAATCTGTCAATGTTTATCCACTGTAAACACAATAGATTTTTCAAGTAATGAATAAATGGTAATGAGTGAAAATTTGCTTAGCATGACAAATATGCAAATTCGGTATCGTCACTGTGCATTCAAATGACACATTCTGTGTCAGGGATAAAAAATACCATTCCAATACAAGTACAGTAGATTTTATTCAAATGTAAATTGTTGTACCGATGCATCATTTGGATGCACAGTGGCCATTCCCAACTCACTTATAGTCTGGAGACTCTGGCTGACTCTGTTGTGTTATGATTGTTTCTATTCTTTTCATTGTAGAGTTTTTGTCACAGACACTGACAATTTAAGAACTCAACCGAAATTCATTGTGTTCTTCACAAGCCTTATGATGCTGTTTAAAGTTTGTCATGCTTGTGGAACCAAAGATCCCCTTTTGGAGTCTAAAGAGCTTGGAACTATGGTCCAAGTCACCACTCAGTGTGCCAACCCCAAATGCCCAAAGAGGAATAATGTTTGGAGAAGTCAGCCCAACATGCCTGGCACACGTGTACCTACAGGAAATTTCCTGCTATGTATGGCCATTCTTCTGTCTGGTGGATCAGCCACTAAAGTTTTTACAATATTTAAACATATGGGTTTGCGTTGCATCTCCTATAATACATATCTGTACCATCAAAGGGTAAGTAGTTAAAAGGTGATTTCCAGTCTGTACAAATTTGAAATAAGTTTCAGGTTATGCCAAGATGCTAACCAAGTCAGAATTACACATAAAGGTGTGGACTGTTGAGGTTAGCCAACTAAAACTCAACTCAGTCTCATGTATCACTTTTGCATTTTAGACTAAGCTCTTTCCTGCAATTCTCTTGTTCTGGAAGACATATCAAACCAAAATGATTGAAAAAGTTAAAGCCCTGGGAACAGTATTGACATTTGCTGGAGATGGGCGACATGATTCAATGGGTCACTCTGCAAAATATGGTGCATATACCATGTTTTGCTGTACCCTCCCTCTGATTTTGAATTTTGCTTTGATTCAGGTAAACACAATGTACACCACTTATATGTCTATTGATAGTTTTCTTGTTTGATCAGTGTGTCTATTTTAGGGAAAATGCTCAGCACAAAATGTAGCAAAAAATAATCAGATTTTCTAATTCAATAGAGAAACCAAGCTGGTAGTAGTCAAGCAATGGAATTCATGGGATTTAAAGAAGCGATGCTGTTCCTGCTTGCACAACAGATTCCTGTCTCTGTCTTCATATCGGACAGACATACTGCCATTGCTAGCCACATGAAGAAAGAGTTGGGCAATATTACCCATTATTTTGATTTGTGGCACATTGCAAAAAGTAAGACAACATTTCCAAGGGAAGTTGATAGGATTGACCAGTGTTGTGGAGTGTGGATGGTCCCACTCATATTGGTCAAAGTTTCATAACAATGCTAACACCTTATTTTGTTTTCCAACTAGAAATTAGGAAAGTGCTCTTGAAGATATCCAAGGAAAGTGGTGGTGAAGACTTGGTTGGTTGGATTCGTCCTGCAGTAAACCATTTCTACTGGAGTGCCACATCAACCTTTAGTGGATATGGGGCACTGATTTGGTCAAAGTTCAGGTCATTTCTGGATCATATCATCAATCACCACAAAGACCTTGATGACCCCTTGTTCAACAAATGCCATCATGGGGATGACATTGCTGACAGAAAATGGTTGAAGAAAGGTCAGTACAAATTATGAGCAGTGTAACTGACAAGTTCATACTCTGCCTAGAAAACAACATACTTTTATACAGATACTTAATACTAACATGAAGTATTTTTACATTCACACTTGTTAGATAGTATCCTGTATGAAAAGGTTGTGAAAGTGTTGACGAAAAAGAGTCTTGTTAAAGGCATCAAACAGGCCTCACCGCATGCCCAAACCAGTTGCCTGGAGGGCTTCCATTCGGTGGTGAATCACTTTGCACCAAAAATGACTGCATATTCCTATGCTGGTCAGTACTGTCGGTAAGTATTCCTTCATATACTGATGATTGTTTTATTGTCACTACACAAAATGGTGATATTGAACTGGCTACTTCTGCCTGTTTGTGTTCTAAATGCCACTCATACTTTTTAGGCACATATTGGCTGCAATACATTTCAATTATAACCTTCACAGAGAAGATAAGAAAAAGGCTGATGGAACTCCATATGTTAAAGTGGTGTATCCAAAATTTAAAAATGGGGAGGCTACTGTGAGAAACATAAAAGTTGCCCCAAAATTTGGTACATAACTTAATTTGTGTTACTGTATGTTATGTTATGTTGTGTTATGTTATGTTATTTTATATTATTATCTTCCATTTTCAAGACATTTTCTATTATTTATGTGTATATTTCACTTTATATAGACTATGTTGAAGAGATATATCAATTGTATTTGGAGAGGCAAGGAGAGTTGAAAGATGCTATGGAAGAATTAAAGAAAATGACCCCACTGCCAATGGACAGTGTTCTCCCCAAGGAGGATAGGAGTGAAGCAATACGGAAACAAACTGAGCGTCAGTCAGCAGTTGTGAAAGATGTGCCAGCAACAGGAACAGTTGATATAGGTAAGTGTGAAAATATTATGAATAGAGAAAATTTGAACTTTGATAGCACTAAAACTGTCACCAAGAGATACCTTTACTTTTGTACACTGTATGTATTGCTGTCAGTGTAAAAGTAATAAATATTCCTTAAATTTTGTTGTTTCAGGTCCCCAACACACAGAGCCAGTGGCAAAATCAAAGCCCCATTGCAAGACATGCAAGAGGCCAATGAAAGGTCATAAAAACCTCCTTGATTGCCCAAGGAACCAACAAAGATAAATTGCAGTACCTATTAGAAATTGATGTCATTCAGAGTGGCTCAGAACAGCCATATTTTATACAGATGATAGCCACTGGACTATCCAACTCGTAATCAACAGCCACACAAGATTTATAATACAACTTTATAGGTGCATTTACAACTTTATAGGTGCATTTACAACTTATAGGTAAATTAGTGTTTAGTCTTCTAGTTCGAATCCAGTAAACTCCTCTTCAGCTCTAAATTTTCTTCTTATTTTGTTGTATGCACATGCAGGTAATGGGATCCTTTTACCATATCCAAGAAAACCATAGACAAGCTTTGTAAATACTCTATATGATATACTGCGCAGAAACCTAGAACATTAAAAGACAAATTTACAATGAATGAATGATGAATCAGTACATTTAGGCACAAGCATTGATTGGATCAAGGCATGCTAAACCATCCCTTTGAAGTTTGCGAATTTTCTTTGAGGCCAAAATAGTGGCCTCAAAAATACACAAGCCACATGGCCAACGGTTTCTTACTCAATAATAAAAGCAATACTAACCCTTCTTCCGATCCAGTTTGTTGATATCGCGTTTTGTTCTTCTTATGCAGGCGATCTGCCGCCATTAAAAGGCTCCACTTCTCCAAACAAACAGGAGAAAACCCAGGGTGGTCAACAATGCACGACAGAGAACGACCTCCGACATCTTTCTGTACGCGATCACTCTCTAAAGCTTCGATGCATTTATCTAGTTCCATGCAGCAATAGCATTCATTGATGTTTTCTAACAGTTCGGTATTGCAGTTGCCACATAGACACCTAAGAGAAGCAATGAAATATATATTAAGCTCAAACGGCTCAGACCTAATATCTATCAATATCATAGACATATGGCTATATCAAAACTCACCAAGAACCGACACTTAGTGTTCCTTCTAGCCGTTGCTTTAACATGGATTTTTGTTCCAGCTCTTCTTCTATTTCTCTCTTGTATTGTGCAAGCCATTCTTCGTCTGCCAATGGTTCTCCTGAATACGTGTATTCATCCTCAGAATCAACGGGTAATTCCACCACGGCTTTGTCTGTCTCTAAACTAGCCACCTCCTCGACCTCATACTCCATCACCATGCTTTCTGTAGCT
>JAOTOK010094399.1:0-15029 GCA_025770025.1 Virgularia gustaviana | reverse complement strand
TTCAAAGCGTACAATCCGCACCAGTAAGTTATGTAACAGTGCTCTTTTTCTAAGTACCGTAACTCGTTCTACGTTTTTGTTGCCGTACCCGTCCTCGTTGCTTAAGCTCTCTAATGGCACATGATGACGAACGTGCACAATTGCATATTATATACCTAGACAATAACATATATCATGAGTTTTAATATTTAATTTTTTAAAGCTTTCAGACCATCTATACTCTATTGACTTTGCATGTGGTCAAAAACAGTCCTTCAAGCTTGCCTTTAAGGTTGGTTTCCAATTTGTATCGCAGTATGATTTGAATATTTGCTGAAACTGCTTTTGTCAGTGTTTATAACATGGTTCCATTGGGGGTCCGGAAACGGGAACATATTTTGTAAGTCCCGATATATTTTGTGTACGATTGTAGGATTAGTGATTAAGTAATCGAGTAATTCATCTAAATGCCACTATATACCGTCCTTTTAATCATAAGAAACACAGCTTGCTTAGTATTACATACAACTGAAGTAGGCCATGCCATGCGCGAGACAAAACAGTCCATTACATTCACGGTTTCGTGTTTTAAACTGTAGGAGTTTGATGTATGGCTTTATACATATACAATATGCTGATATGCAGTGACCTATCCCAACTGACGAACTGAAATTGTTAACTTTTATTCGCCCCATAATTTTTAATCGGTTAGGGCCAGTGAACTCTATGTAAACTGGAACGCTAACTCAGGGGAAGAAATTGAAGCCAGGGCATTTTAGTTTTCTGTGTTATGAGAAGAAATACTTAATACTGAACGCCGTGTTATATATCAAATTGAAGCTCTTGAAAAGCTCTATTTGCTGTGTAATTTTCAAGACTGTAGCTCAAAGGGAAATTTGTTAAACATACAACAATATTTGCCGTAAATTCGCCATTTTGGCAGTTAGTTTGTTTTGTTTTTGTAATTTTAACGGATTTTCCTCTGAGCTACAGTCTTGAAATTTCCACACAAAATCGAGCTTTTTAAGGGCTTTAGTTTGATATATAGACCAACGTTCAGCGTTAAGTATTTCTGCTCATAACACAGAAAAACCAGTTTGGCTTCAAGCAGCTTATGGCATGTTTGTATGCAGTTAGCGTTCCAGTTTACATATAGAGTTCACTGGTTAGGGCATAACCCATGGGATAACAGCTTTTATGGGGCAGTCAGTGATGGTAGGGTCGTAGTGAACAGCTCAACCGCGGGCAGGCATCTGTAAAGGAGCAAATGTTTCTTCTCTACGAGTGCGACCCGCCTGATATTAGCAAAATAATCCTCGACTTTGAGTCTCCAAAAAAATATAATAACGGAGAAGCCCAAACCGTTGTGATATTAGTGATAAAATAATACTGGTCCGAAAAGACAGTTAATTGACAACGTTTTTAATGTTTTTTGCAACACCACTTGGAGTGCATTTAGACGTACCAAATACAACGTTGACGTCGCAGACGGTTGAAGTTGTTGTAAATTACTTTAGCTCTTTTAAGTATTCTGTTTTATACGGTTTCAACATATCAGTTAATAGAAATTAAAAGTGCATATGGTCTTTCAAGCCTGTAATTCGAAGAAATTATTTAACAATGTTCTTTTTGTAAGTAGGGAGACCCTTCTCTTTTCGTCGCTTATCAGTCCCCTATATTTACAACCCGCCACATGTACATGTAACCGACCCAATATCATTAATGTGTATATATTAATATGTCTATAATGATTAACATATTTCTGGATTAGCCGGAGTTGTTGCTGTTTGCCACAAGTGATTCAAAAAATAACCTTTCATTTGAATGATTAAAGCTCACGATATCCTCAGGAATACCCCATACTTGGTCACTGTAACCACATCTCGAAATATTTTCTGAACAATCTGAGTTCATTGAGGATGGCGTTTCGGGATCTGTTACTCCAACAATGGAGCAAGAATCTGACAGACTTGTGTAACGACCTGATGATGTAGACAACACATCAGACTCTTCTGACTCGGATAATTTTTCAAGCAATTCATCAAACTCAACACCAAAGTAGTCAAATGTTTCTGCAACTTCAACATGATCACTGTCACTGTGTCGCGTACTCAAAAGTGCAGATGGTGTGCTGCTTATGTTACACAATTCTGGTTCTTTCCAAAATGACTGTGGAAGTTGACGGTTCCTTAATGAGCAAAAGTCTCTAGCCTTTCTTTCATCTGTTTCATTTCTCCACGTCTCTGGACTAAACAATCTCTCTAAGGACTGTTCCTCTATGCTCTCTTCTTCGTGATCTTCGACGTCAGCTGATGGGTTCAACTGGCAAAAATACTTGTCTGCAGCTCCTTGTGTTCTCTCACCCTCATTAATGAAGATTGTTTTGTATTGCGTATAGCTCCCAAGTTGCTTTTGAAGAAATTTCCGATGGTTCACCTTCCGTCTTGATTTTAAAGGCTTCTTCAACACAGAAGTCATGAACGTACTTGCCACTGTAACAAATGTTAGCAACTTCTTCAGGTCCCCAGGTTCAGTTTTTCCATTATGTGAAGTTTTCATCATTGTAATATTTCTTTAATAAAGACAAAATTCGAGTATATATTTATAGAAAGCGTGGTTGAATTGCCAAGTGGACACGCTTGGTATCATGAGATCACTTATATAAGCGAATTTTACCATCTGCGGAAGACTAAAGACCTTGTTTCAGAGACTGTTATTCAGCTGCTCTTGCACTGACATTTAAATAGTCAATATTTCAAGAGCGTATTGAAACAATGGTTAAATCATCGCAAACCACTGAGACAAGATAATGAAGTTGTTTCTAAGCAGCCAATCAGAGAAGTGGAAAGGAAACTCATCTTCTCTTATTGGCGACAAAATTTTGACTGATTTACGGGTGAAGCATCATCCGTGGGCAGCTTTCACTTCCTGTAATGTAATAACATACACCGTATTTTCCTTGTTCTTAAAATTTCAGCCAGATATATTCTTACAAAAATTGTTTTGCTTCTTTGAAGTATTTTATGTCAAGAAATTAAAAACACACCATTATATTAGCCATGTTACACAAAAGACGTTATTATACTTTGTCACATCAGAAACAGTACTCAAACTGTGTGTTCCTGTGTACAGTACAGTTACGTCAAGTGCTAATTTCCCAAATCTTTGCACAAATTTCTTGGTCGATATCACGAAAATTGATGTGAATATGTTTTAGATGTTGAAGAAAAGCAATTACGGAAAAACTTTTAATAACACAACAATAACTAGCTTTTGATACAAGAATACAAATTTCTTAATTAAAGCAGAAATTCTTAGGCCTTTAGACAGCCCACTCGTTTTCTCATCACTTATTGTTTGTTTCTGGGGCAGCAGGTGCAGCTGCATACGGCCTTGTTCGGTCAAACGTTATTACATAGAGTTGGTCGGTATATAAATTTTTGTTTTCTTCCGAAAAAGGTTAGTTCAATATGAAAAAGTCAGAAACAATATATCAAATTCAAAATCGCTTAGTTATAAAATATTATAAGATTAGATATATTAGATAAACTATATAAATTGGGAAGTGAAGATAATAACAATATTCCTACTACAGCATATCAAATACATGTATTTATGCACAATGTATTTAATATGCTGTTATTGTACCTGCAGTTGAACATGTAACGGATATAGGAACTATATGTAGTCAATGTATGGCAAAACACAATAACGTTATTTAACATACAAAGGCTGTCCAATACAAATCAATCATTACTCTGTCACGAAACATCTTGTATAGACCAGCAATGCTACGCCAATGTCAGAAAACGTACTCATACTCGCTTCCTTCTCGTCAGTGTGGACAAGAGGCAAACGTTTTCTCATTTCAAACCATATTCAGATGTGAGAGGTCATGCATGCGTCACTGTTACGCTCTACACATACAAGATTGTTTAATTAATTCAAACGAAGTCGTACGTACTGCGAAAGGCCATCAGTACTAACAACGCATGCATGCTTTTTTTTCAATTGGGAACAGAAAAAGTCGCAAGGCGTATATGCGTCAAAGCAGCATGGTGCACGTCGGTGTAAATTCTATTTGAAATATATGCATTGTTTTGTGAAGCACGAGGCTTTTGTGTTATGTCATTTTGTAATGTTTGAACAGCGGCGGAACGAAAAACAATAAACGACATTCAGGCAAGACTACATAGTCAAATAAAGAAGAGTTTAGAAATATATTATTAAAACAGTAAGCGCCAAAAGCCGTTGAGATACACAAATTAGCACACTGTTCTTATATATTATATTGCCCTTGGGTACAAGAACTTTAGCAAACCTAAGCCTAATATCCTATTATAAAAAGACAAGCGTTATAATCATACTGAAGCAGCTGAAAATTGATGGGGTAGGCAAAACAGGTTCGCATTAGCGTTTGCGATGAGAGAGTTTGTATTATTGTTTTCGATGTGAGAGTTTGCATGAGTGTTTTCGATGTGAGAGTTTGCAGTATTGTTTTCGATGTAGAGTTTCCATGAGCATTTTCGGTGTATGAGTTCGCATTAGCGTTTTCGATGTGAGAGTTTGCATTAGTGTTCGTTAGGTACATGAACGGACTTAATTATACGTCTACGACTTGTATCAATGATGTAGCGACCTTGTTACACGACCCCGGCGGTTGGTAACTGCTAACTGTATTTGTGACAAAGGATAAAAAGGAATTTGTGATGTTTTTGTCTCCTCTGTTGTCCCGTTATATGAACTAAACCTTGCATGTAGATCTAGCACACGCCTAAGTAAGTGTCTTGTTCAAATAGAAATATAGTCTTTTATGCATGGCAATATAGTTGGGCTAAAGTCTGCTACCGGGCGCAGTGAAACTTTGCTTACCGCTTTAACCCCGCATCAAATATAGCTAAACGAAAAACTGTAGCATCAACTCTCCTCAAACTTTTTAGCAGTTAAAGGTTGGTGGGAGTCGATGAGAGTTCGTAATCAATAAACAAATAAAAACAACATAATTAAACATACAGCAAATGTTGCACAGAAATCTGCAGCATTACTTAATCACTTTTACAGTAAGTTTATGTGCACTAGTTTTCTATTTTAGTTAGCCTGTTCCAATTTGGGGGCATTTTCGTCCTCTCAATCCACACGTCTGTAACTTTAGAAACTTTAGTCTTTTAACTTCTTGAAATACTGAGCCTGATGAGGTACAATTACTGTACGTGCTATCAACTACCAATATCAAGACCACCGGTTTTTGGGAATTAAGTATGATAATCCTATGACGGCATCATTCCTCCTTGCACCAATATTGTAACATCAACGACTTCAATTTTAATATCCTTTTCTTCCACGAAAGCGATTTCTGAAGTCCAGCTACAATATGTGCACAAATGGAATTATTAACTTGTAAATACAATGAAGTTAAATTTCTGTTTTTTTCCAGATCCCATTTCCTGGATTCCAAATCCTATTCCCTGGGTTCCAAATCCTATTCCCTGGATTCCAAGTCCCATTGCCTGGATTCCAAATCCTGTTCCCTGGATTCCAAATCCTATTCCCTGGATTCCAAATCCTATCCCCTGGGTTCCAAATCCCATTGCCTGGATTCCAAATCCTGTTCCCTGGATTCCAAATCATATTCCCTGGATTCCAAATCCTATCCCCTGGTTTCCAAATCCCATTGCCTGGATTCCAAATCCTGTTCCCTGGATTCCAAATCCTATTCCCTGGATTTCAAACCCTATCCCCTGGGTTCCAAATCCCATTGCCTGGATTCCAAATCCTATTCCCTGGATTCCAAATCCTATTTCCTGGATTCCAAATCCTATTCCCTGGATTCCAAATCCTATTCCCTGGATTCCAAATCCTATCCTCTGGGTTCCAAATCCCATTTCCTGGATTCCGGATCTCACCTTCTGGAACCCAAATCCCATTCTATGGAAAATCCCATTCCCTTTCTTGGGCCACAAATTCCACTGTTTGACTGATCTAGCACCCTGGCTCTCCATTTTCACTCCCTGTTTTCCAGATCTATCTCACTTGATCACATATGCTGTAATCCAGGTCTCACTACCTAGATTCTTAAACTCAATTGCTGGATTCTGAATCACATCACCTAGATTCCAGACAGGATTCCAGATTCCACTCCCTGGATATTACTCATCTCATTCCAACTTCCCAGCATTCCATATGTGAATAATATAAAATAAAATATACAAGAGCAAAACACATACCAATGACCTTTTACAATCAAAAAAAGCATATTGTGTTAATTTACAGTCTTTATCAACGCCATCCAGATCTCCCTTTAAGCAATCCTTTGCAGTGTGCCCATGCTAGAAAAACAACTAAATGGTTATTTTGGTAGACCAAGTTATTGGTTATGATCTTTTGCTATATGTAACTTTCTTGCAGGCTTTTGGTGGTATGAAAGTTAAAGAACGTATGTCAAGTTCCTCACTAATGGGAGGATATAAATTGTCATATAGGTTGCTGCCCCTGCCCCCAATTCTATTGAAAGCTGAGTGAGACCTGTAACTGTATTACTATATTATAACTAATACTATTACATTTAATATTTATAATAGATTTGGTTTTATGTATTTTTTTATTTTTATTAATTTATGTTGAACTTATGTACTTTGACAAAATTATCAAGGTACCTTTGTCACACAATCACTAGACATAATGCACTCCTTTAATTCCTTTCTCAAACCACTACAAGGTGGATGTTTTGCTGGAGTTTGTTCCAAATCATCCTCAGCTGTGGCGGCCATATTCGATCGCGAGCAAGCGTGACCGCTCGGCGCTGCCCGGTACTATTCGGGTCTAACTCGGAGCTTATTCGGACTGTAATTATGACTGCGTATAATTTTTAGCAATCGTATTTGTAAAAAAATAATAATTTATATATTTTAGTGAATTATTTGTGCCCTAAATGTAGACATGGCTGAGAGTTTAAAAGGAAATGTTTCGGGGCTGACTTGTCCGGTGTGTTACAATTCCTACAAAACAAACGAGGAAAACAGTGTGCCACGAAGCCTTAACTGTGGGCATACCTACTGTACAGGTACACAAATCATGAAATAGCAATATATTTATAGAATTAAAATATTCAATATGAAAAACCGTTATAGTGCTGGCTAATACTCAGCTGAGATGCTAGAGCCAAGTACAACTGTATATTAAAATAATAACAAAAGCACTATTGGACATTTAGATAAAATATCTAAATGAATAATTATTTCTTCTTTGTGTACAACTTTATATGGTACTGCAGTGTAAGTTTGTTATACATTGTGAGTGTGCATTGGTATTGGATAGGACACCTACTGACCTAGAGTCTGAGGCTGAAGTAATATTAAAATTTACCTGCTCTGCAGCATTCATTATAAGCAATAATATAACTGAAGATGGTAACCATATGGAACAAATTTTGTCATAATAGTGGAAAAACTGATTTAAACCATCTGGTGTTAGCCAGGGTAAAATGATATAAAGGCCCTGTTGGTTGCTAAAGGGTTAATCAATGTTAAGGGGATCACCAAGCAAGGGGTAAGGGTTTATCTGAAAAGTATATGCCACTGGTTGGTGAATTATATACTTTTAATCCTGCATATAATATGGATTTGTGATAAATTTCAAAATATCACCATGCTTTGCTTCATCATTGATTCCAACTAACTCTTTGGGATTTACTTTTGGAATTTTGTTTATACTTTATTTTATTAAAATTTGAGCTGGGCAAGGATTAACTAAAGGCATAATTTGGCATACTGTATATAGAGCAAAACCTTGGCCCCATAATGGTTCATGTTTTTCATTGACAGAGATATTATTTCCATACAGGCTGCCTTGAAAAGTTGATGTCAGATCGAAATGATACATTTATAATAAGATGTCCAACATGTAAAAGAGAAACAGTGTCATTGACAGTGGATCGTACTTCTAGCTTACCAAAGAATTATGGTTTGTTAGAAGTAGTTTCTTTATATGAAAAAGATGAGGCTCAAGTGAAAAACTATAATGATTCAGTACCATTATCCACAGACAAACCTGTTTGTAGTGAACATGATGAGCCAATGAAAGTATATTGCCATACAGATGAATGCCTAATTTGCATTTATTGCCAGGTATGTTACAGTACAAATTAAAGCACTATTAATAATAATATTAAACAGAGCCATTACCAGCATCATGAGTATGAAATCCCTTTTGACAGCAAAAAGAAACTAGAACTGTCAGGACATATTTATTTAATTATTGATGATCAATTATTACAAAATCAAAATGGACAAAAGATTGTAGAAATTTAATATTAAAACCTAAGGTCGGTAATCTAAGAATGAATACAGGGTAGAATCGTTTATTCAATTTTTCTCATTTTGAAATTGTAATTTTTAGTTCTTCGTAAATTTGAAAAGTAACTATCAATAAATTGCTATTATAAATACATGACGTATTGACCGTAATTTCACGTGACATGGCAGCCATGTTGGTGTTGCACTTCAATGTTCCTACACACTTGTGGCTGCCATGTTAGTGTTCCACTTCAAAGTTTCGATGCTCAACAGAGCAAATAATTAAATGCAAATTGGTTTGTGAAAACACTCTTTAGAAATGCACAGTGATAATACAGCTACTTTCTTGTGCTACGTCTATGGCAAATTTGTCGGAGATTCCTGACACCCCCTCCCTTACCACCAAACCGTCCAAACCTTCATGGTGACCCTGCTAATGGGCAAAGTAACATGTCCTAATAACCATATATTTATAACAAACAGTACCTTTAGTTATTAAATTTTTCTCTTCATATATTTCTTGCTTGTTTTAGGTTTATGGGGAGCACGCAGGTCACAATTGTGAACTGCTTTGTAAACTGGTTAAAGCAAAGAAAGAGTCCATTCTCGACGTACAGAGGCACTGTATGGAGAGTTTAAAGTCCTTGTTACAGACAAAGGCACGCAACGAGGAGTTATTTGCCAGCATAAGACGAAAGGAAAATGGATTGGAAGAAAAAATTACCGGACATTTTAAAGAGTTGCATTTTGAACTGGAAAAACGCGAAAAATGTTTGAAAAGACGCATGCATTCAAAGATCAGGGAACAAGCGATAACACTTTTAAAACAGGAAAGGTGAGTGACCGCAACAGCTCCATTAGTTGATGAGAACCATTTCCTGGCGTAAATAAACAATGAACTAATCTTAGTACACTTGTTTCATTGAATTTTTTGCACGGTGCCTGAATTTCAGAAACTAAGCGGTAGATTTACCAAAACGTTTCCTTCGCAAAACGGACAAACTTTGGTTTGTTGATACGTACTGAATTACTAAATATAAGGAGTTACAATTGATGGAAGACATCAAATTTATTTATTACTGGGTATATCAAGAACCATCATCAATTAATTAACATCTAAAAAAAATCAGAGCCAGACGCATAATTAAGGTACCATGCACGTGTAGACCAGTTTTTGACAATTTCAGGCGCACATTGGTAGAAATCAGCACTTATCAACCAAGCGAATTGACGTTTCTTGCATTGCTGTATTACAATACATCAACACAGTATTAAGATGTTAAAAACCGAAACCCCCAAACCCCAAAACAATCCTATTCAGCCATTCTCGTACCTAGGGCATTTTGCCTCCACGGCCTTGAAGTTGGTGAATATGACAAAAGCAAATGCAAGCAAATGTTTAACGTGAATTTTTTCCATGGGTTTTCCCAGGTTTTCCCCACTGGTTTTCTCCCAGCCTTTCCCCACTGGTTGTCTCCCTGCCAATAAGATCGTGGATTCGAAGAACCTATGCCAGGGTCATTTTCGCCTACCTCCATGCCGTGGAGGCAAAATGCCCTTGGCACCAGGTCGCATCTAGCCTGCGTAACAAGCGTTCCCGTATGTTTCGAAAGAAAAGAAACTTAGAGAGCCAGAGGAAACCGGCGCGATGTTCGACGAGCAACATTTTGTCCGCACGAGAACTGGGGCGAGCGCAAAAAAGCAAACCCCACTTTTCGCGCGGCCAAAATCTCGCTCATCGGACGTCGTGCCAGTTTCCTCTGGTTCTCTCGGTTTCTTTTCTTTCGAAAAACACGGCAACGCTTGCTACGCAGACTAGGTTGAATCCAGTTTTTCTCGTAACACTGTGACGGCGTCATTTATTGTTCACGTAAATCTTGTTGAACATCTATTTAAGTAAGTGTTTGAAGCGAAGGGGTGGTAAACTGCCAAAAGTGTGAATAATAGCTGACGTTTCGAGCGAAAGCCCTTCATCAGAGCAAATAAAGTAGTGTGTATTTTAAGAACTAGACACACCCAGGCTTAGGCACAGTACCTTATATCGGTCTTCATTCGCTCTGATGAAGAGCTTTCGCTCGAAATGTCAGCTATTATTCACACTTTTGGCAGTTTACCACCCTTTCGCTTTTGGCTTGTAATTTACACTGCCTACGCAGCACCACAACTGTTTGGAGACAGTTTTATTACCCATAAAGCCCTCAGAGGCTTAATAACAGCGACGTTATGTATTTCTTACAGGATGTTGTATGATTTGATAAACAAAGGTAATGAGTTACGAAAACGCTGTTCTAAACTGTTGAAAAGTTCAGATTACGCCATTCTTGCTGTGGAAAAAGGAAGTCTTTCAGGCTTGATGGATGAATTGTGGAAGTTAAACACTTCTTGTGATAGCAATGTCCCAAAACCATCATGTGAGCTTAGCTGGGATTTCGATGCAGAGTTAGTAGACGTGATCAAACTACATGGACAAATTGTAGAAAAAAATGGTAGGTGTAACAATACTTCTGAATTACAATTGCAAGTCGCCTATGTGAGGTAATCCGGGGGGATTTTGAATTCCAGGTCCAATACACTGATTTCCTTTTCCCGCTCTCGGACTCGAGACGCACTCCCTGGATCCCGCATCCTACTCCCTGGATTTCGGATCCTAGTCCCTGGATTTCGGATGCTCTTGGTTCCGGATCCTACTCCCTATTCCCTTAATTTGGGATCCTCTTGATTCCGGATCCTACTCTCTGGATCCCGTATCCTATATACTTCCTTGGTTCCCTGATCCTACTCCCTGGATTACGGATCCTACTCCCTGGATTACGGATCTTACTCTCTGGATTACGGATTCTCGTCCCTCGATTTCGGATCCTCTGGATTCCAGATCCTACTCCCTAGATTCCAGATCCTATTCCCTAGATTAGGGATCCTACTCTCTGGGTTTATGATCCTACTCCCTGGATTCAGGATTCTACTCCCTGGATTCCGGATCGTACTCGCTGGATTTCAGATCCTACTCCCTTGATTCAGCTCCTACTCTCTGGATTTCGCACCTTACTCCTTGGATTTCGGATCCTACTCCCTGGATTTCGGATCCTACTCTCCGGATCCCGGTTCCTACTCTCTGGATTTCGGATCCTACTCTCTGGATCCCGGTTCCTACTCCCTGAATTCAGCTCCTACTCTCTGGATTTCGCATCTCACTCCTTGGATTTCGGATCCTACTCCCTGGATACCGGATCCTACTCTCCGGATCCCGGTTCCTACTCTCTGGATTTCGGATCCTAATCGGGCCAATAGGGAAGCACTAAATGGAAATATTTGCAAAAGAGGGGAATGCTTACATTAGTGCTTTTACATATTTGTACGGTACCAAGGTTACCCTGGAATAAAAAGTCACGTTATATTAACGAACTTGTTTGTATCCAGGAGCCGAGAAAACATTTTCCATATGTTAAACAGTTTAGCTTGTCGTTCATAATTTTCGAAGAATAAAACCAAGCGTGGTGTTTATTGTAAAAATAGATTAAAAAAGCTTGGGTTAAAGGATTATTAAATAGTAGATTTCCTCCGCATGCAAGGATTGCTGGAAATGTGTTCGTGGTATGGGGCGAGAGCTTTGAGAAACGTATTTTTTAGTTTTTTTTGAGCAACCTTATATGGTTCTATATGACTTTCTGAATGTCATTATTTAATGTGTTGCAGAATCGCGCTCAAACGTCGTTACTGATAATGATCAGATTGAGGGGCAATTTCATGACGATGTTCTGGAAACACTTGAAAAAATGTTCGACAATGGGACAGCACAACACGACGTTACTGTGTCAAATGCAGCTCATGTTAATTTAGACGGTAGGTGTCAAATGAATCAAACGTACTTGTTTATGCTCTTTTTGAATATTATATCGATCGCCAGTTTTGTGTTTTCTGGGAAATATAAATTTGTTTTTGCCAGGTACAAATATCGAGTCATTTAACGAAGAGCAGAACGAGCACGAAGAACAATTGACTATTGAAGACATTGATCTCGATGAGCATGAAGTACTAGAAGGTGCTGTCGACTTGGCTCAAGGAAACAACACTTTGATTAATGATTTGAGAAGTGAAATGAGACGTGAAATACGAAGGCTTAAAAATATTTCTATACCAGGTACATGTATGTACAATTAAATTACTATTATTTATAATTACTGTCGTTGCTGTCGTCGTTGTTGTCTTTCATATTGTCGCTGCCGTTGTCGTTGTAGCTGTCACAGCAGTAAAAACATGTTCGCAGGTTAGCCCTACGGCTTTTTAGAATGTGTTTGACGACTACTGAGTACCAGGATTTCAATAGACCGATTCAGCCTTGTATGTAAACTACTTATTTCATTGTTTACAATATATACTTGTGAGAGATGGTTTCTTGTTGGTATCACGATACCCAAAGATAAAAGAATGGGTTGTGAGTACAATAACAATAAAAATCAAAACTTACATCTCTCAGAAGTATTGATAAACATTGAAATGAGCTGTAATTTGCATACGAGGCTAAATCGGTCTATTGAGCTATTAAGTGCAAATTAGCCACTTTACATGCATGGTTTGTATGTATTGTTAACAGTTAGTCTGGCCATATTTAAGAAGACACCAAGATTTAAACATTTAAAAAAATTCGCCATTTCACCGCCCCTTTAAGGATTTTCTTCGATAACGACAAAGTGTAGCGCTCCCATAAGTCACTGCAATTTGAGTTGGTCCAACAAAAAAGCTGCAGTGGGATTTTAGTGTTAATGCATGGTTGTGAGTGTATATATTAAACTGCTTGTTTTCCCTAAAATTTAGTTTCGATTGAAGTGTTATCTGACAGCTCATCCGAAAACGAAGAAAGAGAAGGTAACTATTAACGCATTGTCAGCCAAGCCTTCGTCGTTGACGAGTAAATTCGTCTGGCATTAGCCAGAGTAAAATACTAAAGACTGCTGTTTGCTGTCTTTTAATAAGATAGTTTTTAACCCATTGTCGGCCAAGCTTTCCCCGTTGACGAGTAAAATCATCTGGCGTTAGCCAAAGTAAAATACTAAAGACTGCTGGTTGCTGTCAAGGGTTAATGAATTATAATTATCATTATTAGCGTAACATTTGCTTTGACGACAAAACAACAAAAAATATAGGACGGTAGTGCGCAGATACAAACGTATTGTCAGTTTACGACCGCGTCTAAGCAGAGAAATTGCTCCTCCGCTATGTGCTATCTGTTATGTTTTTTCGCAGAATTGTGAAAATTTAATGAACTAAAAAGCCAAAGGCTTCTAATTGAACACACAAACAAACATTAAACTGTGACAACTTCTCTTTTAGATGACCACATTGTTGTAATACCAGCTACTGGCCAACAAGAACTTATATCAGATAGGATACGTGAAATGTCTTTACAATCACCACCAAGTGATGCACCATGCCATGCAGTGCACGCAGGGGAAGAACAAGATTCGCGTCATGGAGATCGGCTGCGGCACGACGTCGTTGACCACCAATCCCACCATCTTCACGAGCATCACAAACACCACCAACGTGCGGTACAGGCGAACAGCTTTCTGCACCAGTGTCTGGCGCATAATGCCACCACAGGCATGCATAACCTGCCCCACAAATGTCATCGAACCCGAGCTACCAGTCCTAAACATGGTCAGCGTACAAGACATCAGCATGGCCAAAGGAAGCATTGTCACCATGCTAGTTGTTTGGCGCTACGGAGCAGAAGTAAGAGAAGTGGTCATGGTGGTAGATGCCATGTGAATTACGAGATGGTGAAGGCTAGTGGAAACCAACATTCGTGTGGGGCTGAACCTGGCAACGCTACGAGCGATCATAATATCACGGTTGCTTCCAGTGATATCATTTGTCCAATGTGTACACTTGCGAACGAGGCTGGCAAAGAAAAATGTGAATTATGTGGATTTAATTTGACAGAATAAACGTAGTAAAATGTCTATCATTTATTGCTATCTGTATATACGTGTAAACTCGTAAATATTTTATTAAACAATTCTTCAAATACTTCTGGTTTTGTATTGGTTCTATAGGCGTGCAACATATTTGGAAACGCGCAAGATTATTTATAGATATTTGACACGATTGTTATACTTTAAAGCTCGTGTCACAAGGTGAACGCTGAGCCAATGCATGTTAACAGGTTCAAATCAAGGGAGCACAGCAAAATGAACAATACCTCATAAATCATGCTAATTCTTACCGATAATCTTCACACTGTTTTCGTAAAATACACCATATTTTGGCGAGAAAAGCTCAGATTTCTTCGGACATTCAGTTTTCGAAAATAAGTGTGTCTCGACATATTTATATTGGGGGTTTTTAAGGCTATATGTGGGCAGTGTGGGATAATTTCAAACACTTCCGAAAATGCCCATAAGCCTCTGTGGAGGAGAGTGATCGGTAAGAATTAACATGATTCATGAGTTGTTCATTCTGCTGTGCTTCCTTGGATAAATTGTACTGCAAACTGCCAAAGTAAGGAAGTCCAGGAAAATTACCGTGTTCTTCCCTATATTACAAGGGATATTAGTATTGTTCCCTTTATATATTGTACTGTCCTGTGAATATTTTGACTGTATAAAGTGTTTTTTCAAATCAATCTCCATTTAATTATTTACTCTTATGAGCATTGAAACTTCGAAGTGGAACCAGTGAACTCTATATAATATGGAAGGCCAACTGCAGTCCAAAATGTGAAGCCAAACATGGCGGATGCATGGAGGCCGCTTGGGTACC
>JAOTOK010094288.1:0-15037 GCA_025770025.1 Virgularia gustaviana | reverse complement strand
GTAGTGTAGTGTAGTGTAGTGTAGTGTAGTGTAGTGTAGTGTAGTGTAGTGTAGTGTAGTGTAGTGTAGTGTAGCGTGTAGTGTAGTGTAGTGTAGTGTAGTGTAGTGTAGTGTAGTGTAGTGTAACGTTGCGTTGCGTTGCAGAGCACAAGCCATCCAGACCACCAGCCTAAAATTGTTATGGTATAGGTACATTGAGGCGCGCATAGCTACGTAAATAACCAATACATGCATGCATTATTAGAGTATATCAGCCTTTTAACACTGAACTTTGCTTTTTGCCAGTGTGTGATACACCACGGACGGTTTTGATCATAGTCATAGTAGATAATTGATAATTCTCTTCGATGAATCCCTTTTAAGGTCCGTTGACAAAAGTCGACCCTTATAGTTTCCAATTTTTTTCAGACATGGACCTACATGTTAATTTTCGGCCAAATTTTCCACCCAACTGACATTGTAACAAGTATTTTGTTGGCTAGTCAGTCACAATGCATGGGCTATAGTATATAACCTAACCAATTCCATATGTTATATCATTTCGAGCCAGTCTGTGAGAATGCTAGAATAATCTTCAGTTCCTCATACGTCACTTTATATCATCACTATATACGGAGCTTTTGAATCTGAAAATTTGTCGGATATTGTCAATATCGAACACAAAATAACTTTTAGCCTTATATTAAATAATATGCTATTAAAGTAATGAATTTATTATTAAGACTGAACAACACTAATCATATCGGTAGGGTAACCTTGTGTACGTTTATCAAAGACCAATTTAATTAAGTGGGCAAGACTTGTGGACCACAGTGTCGTGTGAAGATATAGGCGATAGCATCAGTAATATAGTACAGATTTATTTTGTCTTTTACACATTTCAATCCAAGCTGGTTGATAAAAACTGCCCCAACATGTTGAAAAACATGATATGCATCATTGTACTGCAGTACGACAGTGAGCTGAGCACCAGTAACACTAAACTATACTTCACTTGATCGCGCATTTAAGAGCATCAATATGTGATAAATTCAATTTAATTAAAGCAGGGTTCGTACTGAGTATCGTAAAAAAAGGAACATTTACACACAAAACCTTTGACGTTGGGGGTTTTAATTTTCGTTAAACAAATGTCAGTATGGCATGAATTCTGATCGATTTTGGCAAAAACAAACAAACAAACAAAGCAATGCCAAACCAAATTAAAAGTCCAATAGACAAACCACTGTTTTCGAGTTAGACTAAATCTACAACTACCATGCCATAACAAATACGATAGCATTACTCACTAGCTTGGGATATGTCAGTGACAATCACATGTATATGGACAAGCTATAGCAGTCGCTCATATTTCAGTGACTTTAAAAACCTATTTGCGTGAGTTCAAATACTTCAGGGGTCCTCGTCTCTCAGTGGTATATAATCGTGCCTATATTATATGTTTTCCATCAGATTAATTACCAGTAAGTGCACATACTCTTGAAATCAAACCAAGATTTAACGTTAAAGTATATTCATAAATTTAAAGTATTTATGTCTTTTTCGTCTGACAGTTACTTCAATAAAGTGTGACTATTGAACAGGAAACCGATATTAACCGACATATACCCGCTGTCCACACGACTAACCTAATTATCACCCTACCTCTCACCTCTGGTTAAGGGCTGGTGGAATATGGTAATTGACCAAAATGGGTGATGGCCTGATAAAAATTATTGTTGCATCATTAGCTATGAGTGAAGGAGTTTAACTATAGCCTCTCCCACGTCTTTCGAGTTGTTTTTTTCGGGCTGGATCCTTTGGTTTCCTCCTTTAGCAAAACGAAACAGCGGGGCAACGCCACTGCATGTACGAGGGCCACTGACTGAATTATCAGTTTTCACTACCTTGGACACGTTGCTTGCTTGAAAGTTATATACTTACGACTAACTTATTTGTATTAATTGTTAACGTCAAAGATTCTTATGGCATTTTTTATCCATAAATTCTGATCAACCTGGTGTGTATATGCAACTGTCTGCCTAGTATAGTCAACAGCTCTCGACACACACAGGAGTTTATACTAGCTGTTTTCAACCCGGCAAAGACATATACGCTAATACACGCAACATTATGCTAAGACAAATTAAAAAAAAATGGTTGCGACTTAATTGTCAAATCTTCATCAAGTGTTCCTGACGTTGCGACCAAAAACCATAGTAACAGCAAATGAGGCCTGAAAAAACATTTCGATTTCAACCGTATTCACACACGCAACTTATTGGATATTTTTATAGTCAGATATACTATTCCAATTTGGTATAATACGAAGGAAATTATTCTAATATGGATTGTTTCTGATGAAGGCATGACTACCGTAAAACTACATTGAGTGATTCTCCCTTTAATAGCTTTATGCCGTTGTCTTTTCAATACATTCAACTTTGTAGTTATTTCACTCTCTGCGATTTTCTCGTCAACGAGAGAGTCCCGGAAAGACGATGAAGTGGTGAGCTTATTGAGCTATAGGCTGCAACCAACTCTGGCCAATGGGAAATGAGTTAGTTAAATGTTTAAACACATGCATCAGGATATGAATCGGATGCGACAAAAAGGAATGTGTGAACAAACATTTTAGACATACTAAGCAAGCTGGGGGAAATGTAAAGTTAATCACATTTTCGACACCCTAAATGCATTCAGTGTTGGACGTTGAATGTTGACGTGACAATTATAAAACCATCAGAAAAAACGTGACGATTTGTCTGTTTTCATTGCAGTCTGTAAACGTCACGAAACACAACAAACCCAATTTAAGAGGAAGTTAGCCATGTTAAAGTCATGTGTTGTGTTGCACATTTACAGTTATTACTAATAAGCACTATAAAATCCTATATCGTACGATGTATTAAATGGAGATGTGTTATCGCCGTTTTAGCGCCATCTGGTTGAAGCAAACTTAAGCCCTTGTAATTTGTAATTATTACTTGCAATCATAATTGCCAAAAGCAACTAGGGCAACCTCTGGAGTAAACGAAACAACGTTGTGTAGAAAAGCAGGCGGAGCACCAATATGTTGTTTTGTGGAAGGGCAAATAAACCCATCTACGCACGAAAGTGTCTCTTATATCACCAGATATACTTGGATATATTTAAAGAATCGTCGTGAAAGTGTTTTCGTGCACAGCCAGCTAGCCAAGGCAAACATTTAATATTTATAACGAAATCCACCTCTTATCTCTGCAATGTTATTTGCATTATGCATTTCAAAACAACAATTTGTTATTTTCCAGTCAAATGTTAAATATTAGCATTATTGACATTAAGAAGCTGTGTTTAGCGAAACGAAAATAGAGTCGAAAGATCAACTGAATAAAAGGTTCCTGTCTAGCGTACATATGCGAGGAACAAAACGTTGGTTTTGTCACAGCAAGCATGTTGTTCTAGCTGTACTTCAGATGGTGGACAATGCGGCTTTTCATACTATTTCATGTTATTATATGCAGTATAGTGCGAGGCAATAAGCAACTGCATCATTTTTCATCCTACTAATAAGAGTAGGCAAATTTAGAGTTGCCCCGGTTTGCGTTATTCAGACAATCCTAACTAATTTCACCTCAGTACGTCGTGCCGTATTAAAGTTATAACTATTGCCCAAAAATAATGTAATGTACCTTTGATGTCTTTAGCCCAACTTCAGATTAGATTATTTGTCTTAATGTTTCCCTTTTCAGTAACAAATGGTTGGAAGAAGATAAACGCTGTCCATAATTGAAAGTCGTTGTTGCAGGTTGTCATGTGTGACTACGTGTGGTTGGTTTAGAAAAGTTCAAAACAATATATCAGAATGGCGTGTTTTGGTACAATGCTCCATATGATCTTGGCAGAGAGAAAATCGCACCCCTCCTGAGCAATTCCTGCACGTTACCCGGTTTACAACTGTGCTATTGATAACATCCAACTATTCTTGTACCATCATGTATTGCCCGGAAAACCACGGCATTATCTTAGGCTACTTGTGTAATGGATAACCGGATACCTTCAGAACTAAACCCGAAGGCAGGCTTAAAGCAAACCAATCATATAGCAAAAAAACAAATAGCGTTTCTTCTCGGCGGACTGACGTCTGACTGTGAAATAATTAATTCTTGCCCCTTTTATTTTCACTAAAGTTGTGTATACACATTCATAATGAATTTATGTGTTTTGCATCTTGTCGTTATGTTTTTGGCATTCAACGCTAAGATCAGTGGTTTTTAGGTGTAAGGTACTGAATTGGACGGCGTCCCCAGAAAAAATTTATGATGTTCCTCATCATCATAATAATGACGACCGATCATAGAAAGTGGAAATTCCACATTAATAAATAATGGAGGGACTCTGCGTTGCAAAACAGCAAAGATATGTTTGACAGAAATGTATGCTATTGCCCTTCTGACATTGCCATGACGTATTGTACACTCAGTTACAGTCCAGTTTCAACCCACCATGGAACATAGAAAAACTGCGCGGTGCCAGTCACTTGCACTCAAGTAAAGTGTAACGCATAGCAACATATGGATCATTTGGGTAGCACCCTACAATGATCCAAAGTCATGCTCTCGGCGGGTGAAGGAAAAGTGATTAATTTTCGATAAAGCTCTTCAAGACATAGCAACCGTTGAAGAACAGAATAAATAAATAAGTTGTCCAAACGGCTTCCGCTACTTCAGAAAAGCATTTTGCATCTATAACGCTAGCTATGAATAACATTGCTAGATGCTTCTTGAGGTTGCATTGACCGATCTTCAAATCTTATAGCAAAGGCACCGAAAAACCCACCGACGTCCGTCTACTTGTGTTAACTGAACGACTTTAAAATTTCCAGCTCAACAATACCCGGCTTAAATGTTAGTATCTAGTCTTCAGTATGTAGCGTTAAAATAAGGTTTTTCATTGGCAGTTTATAAAACATCAACATGAAACATGTGCAATATTTCATAAAACTAAACTCGTTACTTATTTTTGGCAATTCAAAAAAATATCACTATAGTAGAATAAAAGCTCTTTGCTGGTTTTCAATAGACTTATATATCTAGCATAGTGTTAATTTCATGATATGAGCTTTGCTATTGGTATGCCATATGGTATTCTTCCAAACCCCAAGGCTAAAATTAAAACATCTTTATATTTAAATTTGAAAACTTCAAGAGATCTTGAAGTGCGTATCACGAAGGTGCACGTTTGGGATCAGGCAACTGTAAGTCTCGAAAATTGTCTGAACGGTGGTCAGTTTTATTTATACTTCGGTATATAGCTTAAAGCTAACAGAAATAATATATACATCTGCCCCCTCGTTTAAGGAATCTATTCGCACTGTACCTGCTTCGAAATCCAATGTAAGTAAGACACATTGTGAGTAAGCTCCCTTTTACCAATGATTGGACATCTGATTTAATCGATTGGAATCCACTTTGCTATCCGAAACACTGTCGCTGATAACAGAAACCAGGGTAATACTGAACAACCGACTACAGTTGCTCGTCGTTCGTTGTGGATTTTGGTTATCAAAATTAGCGCAATTAGAAAAGAGATTATTCTAGACAAGCTCCAGTTTTCAAAACCACGGTTTCCAAGAATCGTGAAGAACTGTATCTTCCAGTTTCAGTTTCTAACACAGGTCCGTCTTGAATCGAGATCTCTGAGCCAAACTCGCTAAGTGATTATACTCGAGACTATATTGGCACAACTAGCACATTTAGAATGATTCAAGAGGAAATTTGCATATATTTTGCATTTTGTATTTTGTAACAGGAAGGCCCGATTACGTGGGTTGACAAGCTAATGAATCCTATCTTCAATCATCTGAATTGTGCTTTTGTGCGGTGACATTGCCTAACTGTATAAAATGCTTAAGCTTTTTACAATCGAGATCATCCTCAATTGCTTTACCTCGTGCCAATTATCTGAAAGCACCTATATTATTTTTTCTTGTTTGCGACATTGCGCTGTAGATCGATGTCCTAATCTCCGCATACAAGTTCATATTCTGATTTTTTTGTATCATGATTCCCAATAAAAGCTGGAATGCCATGAACTGTCGACTACCTAAGTCCTAGGCTATTAGAATTTATTGTAGTTTCATCTGAAACAGCTTAATAAAAGAATCGCTATAGTTGAGTAAACCCTATATACAGTATAAAATGATATAAGACGAATTTCATTATATGACAATCTGTACACTATGTCTATGAATTCAATTTTTTAGTTCAAAAGGCCGTTCGATCTGATATATTAAGCTAGACAAAGCCAAAGAATAGATTATGGTTATTCCATCAATTCATGATGTATTAAAGTAAATCGCTGTACATGCTAAAAATAAAATACCATGTTTTGATATTCTATATGCGCCCTATAGTTGTCAACCATTATGAAGTATCCTCACATGCTGAAATCAACCACACTAATCCTAGATGTATGGAGTCATTTCCGTTACAATAAATATACATGACTTAGTTTTCCGCGGCAATCGTGATAACGAAAAATGTGTAATACATGAATTACAGTGACAAAATGTTGACTGTAAATCAACGTGTAAAAATTCAAACTAATAGGCTATACATGAGGGGAAATGTTTTACGAGTACTGCCCAAGATCTCATTAATTAAACTAAATGTTGTTTCCAGTCCGCAAACAGAAAATCGAAAATCGGCATCTCTTTATACTTAGCTCTATGGCATTCCAAACATACCAAGGCAGAACCGACTGTGTTGGATAATTTAGATTCGCCACTACTGTGACTCCTTTCCTTCTATTAATATATAACCATGCTATTTTTATCTCACTTTTCGAAGATCACTGTAGATTTGTTTCCGTAGTATGGCTAGAAATAGTCGTCGATAACGCTTCGTTTTCTGGGGAGCTTTGTGATCAATAAACATAATCCTATAGATCAGATATATCACTTAGGTAACCGACCCCCCTGATGGCTTCATCAAACCATCTAATTGCCCAACCTTGTGATAAGATCAAATCGCAATTTGTATCCGAAATGAAATTCTTAGGACGTGTAATAATTCAACAATGGACCACTACAACGAAACATCGCTATAGCACATCAAGGAAAAATCCCGATCCGATTATACGCGTTAATTTGAAAATCCATTGACAAGTAACCGTAGGAAAGACATGGATACTACAGTAACAATAAAGATAATTTTCATACGTAGTGGGAAATAAAAAAAAGCAATAAAGTTGATACACAAAACATGGTGTTTGTACTGCTGAGCCGTAAATTATATAACATTTCGAACAGAAGACTGAGAAGATCGAGCGTAGTTTAGTAAGAAAGCGGTAAATGTTAATATGGCGAGCGAGCAAAAAACTAACCAGCCATGAACTGGGGTGAAGTTTTCGACCTTTGTATGGCGGGCCTAACTCTTCAGCTATCAACTGAACTATGGCTATGTAGTGGAATATATGAGCGGTTTCTTGTAACTGTCAGACCCACACTAAGCTCATAGACATGCGGAAAGATCTTTTTGCCATTCATATTTTAATAGTACTTGGATATCTGATGTTATCTCAGATATTTGTCATACGGCGACCAATTAACAATGTTTACAAACATCGGCAACGCCTTTACAATTTGTGCTTTCTTACCCTTTGTCTGAAATGGACTCATATATGCAGTATCTTAATTACGAAAGTTGCTTCAGAAAGCAACCATAATATCTACAGTATAATCTAGCGTAATTCATCCGTTTGGCATCATCAATCACTCATTCAATACAGACTATATCAAACAAGGCTCAAGACAACTGATTTTTTGTCCAGGTTATATCCAGGCAACTAGAACTTTCCTTGAGTCTGATCTCCCGCGGTTACTGTAATTAACGGAGATATGGCAAGCTTGGGTCAGGAAGTCAAAGCTATAGTAACTATAGTGGATGAATTAACGAAGGAAACAACAGTATACATGTAATAAACTACTTAACACTGCTGTTTTTAAAACTGAAGTAAAATGTGATGCCTGAAGTCACAAGTGTTGTGTAGCTTTTAACCATCTTCTGCCGCCTTTTCAATCTAGGTCTTTCGATAATAATTGTCTAATCCACGGTTTTAATCAAACTTAAAAACCGACGATTAATTAACTGATATGGCTACTTCTGAGAAGTAAGAACCGTTGCATTTTGATGTGAAAGTACCGCGTGTCAAGTATGCATTGGATCGACTTCATTAGCTAATTGTGGTAATAAGATTAACCTGTCGACGTTATCTGAAAGATTCATACAATAATGTTATATTACTAAACAGTAATAGATTTACATGCATTCTAGCGACTAAAATTTAGGAACAATGACGCCATAACGAGGCGATTTCGAATTCTCCTCGAATTTCATATTAATATTAATGGTAATGGCGACCCTTAGGGTGGTTATAATCACCATATCGGAGAACATTTCGGGAATGGTCTGGCTATTCACTTGGACAATTAATCACCCTATACTCTTTATGGATGGAAGAACTGCTTTTAATTTCGTGGAAAATGACCGTTAAACTATGGAGGAGGGAATGTTTTCAAGGGCTCTAGTAAGGAGGGCCAACATTTTGTGGCCTCATTGTAAATCTCTATAGATTCACCTTATTCAAGGAACTCGTTAAAGTTAGCGGCTTGCTTTCCTGGAAAACGTAATGAAAGAAATGTAAATCTATTGCCTGAGGTCTGTATAGTGTATGAATTGGTGTACCTTAATGGAAAATCACTAACATGGTCACGAGTTATCTTAAACATGCAGAATATGTATAATATGCAGAAGTGCATGGACCACAATTTCTTAGGAAATGCAAAGAACTATAGCAGAGCTGAGCCAGAATTTGTCGCCATTGTCTTGGGGGATAAACACCCTAAACTCTCGAAATTACGTTAATTCAAAATATCTTCCCTATATACCAGTAATTTATAATATACCAAGAAAAAATTGATATGTTTATTTATCACTATATTTTTCCAACTTTTTCGTCGTTGTCGGCAATATCAATAAAACAGGAAAATAGTTTAGCAAATGACAAGTATCCACGAGTTCTTATAACGACGATAGTATTAATCTAAGATATATAATATTTTTCATATTGTCTATGTGGCACTATTAGTGTGTGTTAATAATTATTATTCTCACACACTGCTGGGAGCTGCTGCAGCCAATCCACCATAATAAAAAAGATGGCGGCATGTACATTTGACCAGAATGCATTGCGAGCGTCACGCTATAAATAACGTGAAAACACGAAAAATACCTAATGACGAGAAATTTCGATAGAACAAAGAATTTAACTTCAATTTCTTATGTGTGTCTTTAAAAAATGCCTATTCGCTTCTCTAAACGATTTCCGACCGCAATGCATTCCGGTAAAACGTACATCCGCCATCTTTTTTATTATGGTCTATTGCCGCAACAACAAGTGCAACAACAAAACGTGCTGATTAGCCTGCACACCCGCTTACACCCGATTCACAATCGGGCTCCCAGCCTAGTGTGAGAAAACATTTTAAAATTTTCTGCTTTTTATGTTCATCAGCCAGCAGAAAATAACACTTAATGTGGTGGTAATATTAGTTATTCTATCACAATGATCTATAACAATTGTAGTAGTATATTTAACAGTCATTAATGTTGTTACCTTTAAGATTTAACTATACCGGCATAACGTTTTTAATCACTTTGGTATTCGTACTATCTATATAGCGCCCATGACAACGTTGAGACATCAAAGTTGATCTTGTAAATTAACTGAGATTGTACAGATAATCGAACACGAGTGGATAAAAGGTATTTCATGTTTTTTTGCCAAGTGAGGAAATTTAAACCCACGCTGGGGCTTATGCATACTTAAAAATCCCCCTTGAGTTCTAGGACTTTCAAAATGCGGATATAAGCAAAAAAATTGATATGTAGTGAGCTAAAAGCAAAACAAGCCAAACTACCACTAAGTATGACACTTTGAACTCGTTGTTCGACGTAAAGGAAATTCCTGAAGTTCTTCTGTCGTATTTGCGTGGAAAAAATATAATAAGTCAGGGTATAGCGAACGATGGAATGGACCCAATCCATTGGGAGATGCCAACATTTTTTGTTCAAAAGATCTCTTAAAATGCATCGAATAGCTATTTTGTAATAACATCCATTTCACATTCTAAAGATTTTCCTGCGCCCTTGACTCCCCTGGCTCAAACAAACTTTCACTCCCCATCCTGCAAGGTTGACACCCAGATATGGCTCGGCATGATTAAGATACTTATAACCAAACTGCAGCAGACAACCATTTGGAGCGTTTCTACTATGACATACAGGTCAAGCAAGACATAAAACATTTGTTAGTTTATTGACAATATACAGACATTCCGTTCTTTTTTATTTCGATCATCAAGAGTATTGAAGATAGTTTAGAAAATGGCATGTTTGAAGTATATACCATTTCTAGCCGTTTCTGACAATGTTTTTCCAGACCGTGCTATAACGCGAGTCATTCGGCATTCAATTCTGACTATGACGTCATGGCAACCATGATCACTCTCTACATATCCAATATTGCAACACTCTGCAAGGGAAGTATTTGGGTTGCTATGGTGAAAGGCAGTTCTGGATTGTTATGCACTTCAGGTATTTTCGGTGTGGGACATCACATTTCAAACGCATAACATCGCATAACAAAGTGAAAAATGTGTACAATAATAATAATGCTACTAATAGGCAGTTTTCCACCATTACATTTTTTAAGTTATACTTTGCATGTATTTCACACAGTCCATACACGCCTTTGTCAGTTTACTTCATGTGATATAAGAAAGATTTACTTGTCAGATATCAAGGAAATGTTTATCATATGTCAGTTAACACCATGAAGTCCATTTACCATCTCAAAAGTTCAGCAGAAAGGTAATTATATATGCTTTATTGACAATAAAACTTTGGTGCTCATTCCTTCATTATATGCAAGCTGGAATTCAATGCTCCAAATTATTACCAATATGTTATTTCTATTTCTCTCACTGATCCTTTTTCTTTCAATACTGTAATTATATTAACGTCACAAGAAACATTTAATTTTCAGATCAGTATTTCGTTTTTTTTATACTTGTATTCCTAACTGTCCATGCACATCCTCTCTAAATTTAGCCTTGGATTGTCAATATCGTTTTTAACATATAGATAGTGTAGAACAGCGGTAATCCCTGTTTATCCAAAAAGTAGCACTCATGGATGAATTTCGAGACTTCTTTGTTATAAATCATAGCAAGAGACACACCTTATACGGTATATAATTAGACAGCGAGGTATTTTTGATATAAAAATAACATTCAATCCAATTCAATCCAATGTGTTTACGATTCTTATACACAATTACTTCATTACCATGCAAGGGATCGTTAATTTATCCTCAAAACCATTTTTGTAGGAGTTTAATTATAAATTTAACTGGAGTATAAGGGTTAAAGTACCAAAATAACTTTTGTTTTGCATCTAAAATTATAGCAATAGCATACGTTTATGCACGCAATTTGTGTGTGGCCTTCCTTGTCACGTGCCTAGATTTCATTATTAAGTAAACAAATATAGTTTGGCTTGCAACTGCGCATCGTAATTTACGTCACTGCAGTTAAACACAAGATGCCAAGAACAATATTTGAAATAACATTTTTAGAATCAAATATTGCAATTTCATTATGCTTTTATGTACATTAGTAAATTAGCCTACATAGCGTCATAGTGTGTTTGGAATTCAATTTAAGAAATCTCTGCACCCAAACGAGGCTATGCAGCATATCAGTCATCTATGTACAGTAAGTGATCTATCGCTTGACACTTCCCGAGTTTAATGTCTCAGTAGCAATGCATGTTAGAACGTGTTGACCACATTCAGACAGAATATTCTATAATGGTGTTAGGGTATATATGGTCCTAGGAAATGACAGCTTGGGTATATCAGAAAAAACAATAAAGTGACCAGTAAGCCGACTTAAAACACCATTCTTAGCATCTTCATTGTAATATACACGCATGTTTACATTAAATTTTTCTGTGATTACTGAGAAAACCTATGTATTGCGACCACCAGTTGTCACAAGGTTCTGTTGGGTTTTGGATTTTCAGTTCCATCAATCAAATTCAAATAGGTGGATTTTTACTGCAGCCAATCACAATCAATCTCTCAAGAGTTCCGCTTCATTTTTATGACTTTAATTTGATTGACGGAACAGAAAATCAGAAACCTATATATACTAACGTTTAGAAATTGAAAGTCTCGTTTCGCGTCGATACAACGATTTCTGCAGTAAAGGGCATGTTATGAAAGCAGTCAAGTTTGAAAAAAGCGTTTCTCTCTCAAAGAAACCATTATAGCAAGCTCGGAAAGCATGTAACCACTGTCAGTCCCGATTAGACGAGCATGATAGTCAACGAGAGAGCAAACTCGAATTCGTTTAACCACTATACTGTCATGGAGTTGCATTCACTCTCACCAACTCTTACTAACATTTGAACCACTTCAAAGGTGGTGATAGTGAATGATAGCCCATGACAGTGGCGGTAAAACAAAGCGAATCTCCAAGTGTTATATTCTCCTTACAATCCGCCCCTACTTATATAGTTCAACAACTAAGAGCTTCTGCCAGTTGGGCTCGGCACTCGGCAGTAGCCGCAACATCCTTATAATTTATATATAGAGAGAGAGAGCGCGCTATAATATTCCATCAAAACAAGTAAAAACTGCAAGCTTCAACAATCAATTAGAAAAAAGCAAAATTAATAATGCTAGGTAATGTGAAAATGATTGCCATCGACATCAGTCTAGCCGATCGAAAATCAAATATAATCAGCAGGAAATTAAAATCATTGTCATCAGTGATTGGTTGTGTGTGCCTTAAATGATTCAAACACTATAACAGCATATTTACACAATCAAAGCACTTTCATTAGCGGATATTACAAAATGCGTAAAGTGTTCATATAGACGTACGGGAAATATGGATTGTGTGAAAATTACAAAAGACATATTTTGTATGACATCAAAGGTACCCATGTTTGCACGAATCACTAAGGCCTTATATTTTAACAAATATTAACAAAACTAGACTAGCATTTTCTACTCATGTGTTTGACTATTATAATTCTCTCCCTTTTTTACTATTAATTTTATATTTGACTACTATAATAAATTATTTATAATATTATACAATAATACTAATGGTCCAACACGACTCCAGATGAAATAAAATTTTAAAAAACAAGGAACAGTTTATTTAGCCATATATAAACTAAAGCGGCTGCAAACTGCTCCGTTTAGTGATAGGGAAGTTAAAATTACATTTTGGTGTATCAGGCCAGGTACGGCATGACAGGGGGCGGTTAAGTGCGAACTCTCTCTCTCTCTCAATAATTTTAGTTCATAGTGTCCTTTTTTTAAACAAAATAATATGTATAGCTAAGCAAGTTTTCTCCGTGTAAGGGGTTTATGAATTATAAGTACAAAAAGTATCGGTCACCCATGCAGGCCACGAAGTTTCCCTTCTAGCTCTAATCCATACAGAAACGTATGGGAGCGAAAATGGCTATTTTATAGCCTCAAAATTCACAAAAATTCTCATGGAATGTCATTTATCCTTTAATATATTAAATGAATATCAAGCCCAAAAAAGGGTGGCCAGTTAATTTAAGCACATTGCTAACATGATGATAGTTGCAATGGTTTTAAAAATATTTGCTTACTACTAGTACTGACCATGTGTGAGCATGCTTACCAAACAAATCTAGAATTAAATATCTAAATAATACAAACATGATACACGCAGTAAGCAAGGTAGCCTTAGTTTGTCTGTTATTTTCTCAATGTTGCAACAAATATTACCATAGTTATTACAGAGATTAGATACATAATTATCAAGGTCGAGATAAGTGTTATCAGACGAGCTACATGTTGAGAAAACGTGTCGTACTGATAATAATAATAATTGTGTTCTTGTTTCGTTTGAAGAAAAGTTTCTCAAAGCTCTCACAACAAGATAACAAATATTAATATATAGATACTTTGATTTTATAAGGTTTTATAAACGTATTTAGAGAAAATGAATGTTTTCCGGTCAGGTGATCTGTTTAGAATGACTGTTTCAGTGAAGATAGAGATTGCAATTTGCATACAATAATGGTAGAAACACGTGTAGTATCACAAAATATGGAGACTGGGACGGATTGGATATGCTATAATGTTGTGATACGGCTAAATACGACGGCAAACGTTCATATCCCCCATTTTGCATGGGCGCAAGGAATCCTAATTGAAGAGCTTAATATATACTGTTTTGCTGGCGCGCAGCCTTGAATACTTTTTAGTAGTTATACTTTACTTTAGCGTTTTAACATCCTGTTTTATTTTGCAGCGTTTCTATCGCATTGCGTATATTTGGTAAGTCGTTTTTCTTACCTGTTAGTCCTTCATATAATGTTATATACACAAATATCCAGGAGTCAGTGTGTCAACTGTCCCGGCTCGTGTTAAGATTGTTGGCCAGGAACTTCAACAACGAGTGTTTACATACCAGTTTTAACACTTTTAGGTATATTTATTCAACTGTTAAATAATAGTAACTGAAGAATGCGTGAAAACTCCCGAATTCCGTGAAAAGTTTACATTGAAAGCAAGGTAAAAAAGGAATGTATTTCAGTCTTATTTTTTATGAAATTGCGTGAGCCTTCTTGAATAATACCGGCAAAGGAGAGCGTTTTCTAGCAGCTAGCCTGTGATACACGCCAGCTATAATTATTTGTCAGACATCTTAAATTATTGTCCTAACTGCTATTTCCTGCCATATGGTTTTCTAATCTTGTTAAATCTACGAACACCTTCGCACAATTTAATACTTCAGACAGTATTCAAACGTGCGATATTTTGCGAAGGTGTTCGAAAATACAATTATATATGCTGCTGTCATTTCGCACAATACTCCATTTAACCCTTTGGGTACCAACAGGGTCTTTATAGATTTTACTCTGGCTAACGCCAGACGATTTTACTCGTCAATGTG
>JAOTOK010094177.1:0-15041 GCA_025770025.1 Virgularia gustaviana | reverse complement strand
GTAAGGATGCCTTAACAGCTCTAACCCCAGTTGTGATGTCACGTAATGAAGTGAAATTATCATCCAAGATGGCGGACAACATGCTACTTTTGATCAAAATATCTCAGGAATTAAACAAGTTTTGATAACACTGTAAAGGGCAGTCATATATAACTTTGAAAGATCTTTCCAACAAGACAATAAAAATTTTTGTTGCCCTTTCCCTTTAATGCATAGTAGTGATATATAAGCAGAGAATACCAACTAAACAGGTCATCTCCAGTGCATTTTCCATAAGTGATATACGCCAGTGGTTCGTCATTCAGCCAGTGCAGGTTGCAGAGGCAATCACCCGCCGTGAAAACATTTATGTATACATGTTTTCACGGGGATTAATTGATTGCCTTTACAACCTGCACTGGCTTGGTGACGAATCACTGGCGTATACCACTTACGTGAAATGCACTGGAGATGACCTTCTGTTTAGTTAGTATTCTGTGATATGAGTGTACATGTATAGATATATAGCTAGTACATAACATACGCTGAAAAAGTACGCTTACTAACGTAACGCATTGCAACATGACTAAAATGCTGGATTACAAGCATCTCACTATTATGTTAGGATTTATTGCACCTAGTCACGATTACACTGGACGTTTTGTTTCTGCGTTAAATGAATTTATAAACATTTTTTAATTATAATCAATTAACAGGCTTTGTCATCTTTGCGCTTGTTACTGCATCAGATATGCGAAGGCATCAGTATGCCTATTTTATAACGCGACGTCTTCTAACGAAAACCCTGCAATTGACCATTAATAGTAAAGGCGATAAGCTGGCTTCACTCGATCCTCATCATACTTGTATACTATATGCCTACGATCTAACGACCTAATGTCTCGATCATTCAATTCTCGTCACCGTACAGCCCTTACCCCACCCTTGAATAATATCGTTTTTATGACCATATTCACGCACAGTAATTTGTAAGCCAACATGTTATAGCGCGAATAAATTTCCCTCAATGTTATTTACTCAATGGCAAAAACTGGTAACTCCTATTAGCTACCTATGTGTCTCATTCGTTTTATCCAGGCTTGGAGTTCCGTGTTGAACCGCAGACGACGCCCGTGTAGTGCGGAGCCAGCCTCCTCAGTCACCGCGAGCCGCCCAGTTCTCCAAGTCATTTCATGCATTAACTGTCAATCGACCGCAATTTAATTGTGGCCAGATACGCCTCAAATTAGACAGCTCCGGCCTGCCCCCCAGCTTGACAAATATTAATCCATCTTTTATTGCATATATGCAGCGGCGAGATAAATATAGAGCAGGGCTCTACTTGACTTAAACCCCTATTACAGTTCTCAGTTCGCTTTTCTGTATAGACGCGATTGCGAGTGACCAAGCAAGCTCCGATTTCTCCACGACGAAAAAGTAAGTTTCTCCCAGTGCATACGCGGTATTTGTTGCGATACTACCAGATACTTAGTTTAGTGTCTTATATAATATTCCTGTATGTAGTTGCTATTATAGTCGGGCCAACTCAATAAAGCTTGCATGAATAATACGCAATTGACGTCTGGTTGTTTGACAGTCACTAAGCCTTCAATGCGTTATTAATTCACACATTTTGAAACTGTCGCGTTAATACTGCGAACTTGGCACACAGTACTATATCCATGCATATGCTGTATACTCTATGTAATAGGTCTATGCTGTCTACTATGTTCCTTGCTACAAAAGTTGAAACAAATTGAAATTCTTCGTAAAATCATTCTATGAAGTGCAAATCCCGAAAAGCCGGAATCACATGCAGTAATGTTTTTCGTGATATTGATCTCAATAGAGAAAGCTTGTGTTGTGCACATGTTGTGAATAGTTGGTCTACTTTGCCCTGTACATATGCATGTCATTGGTCGTTAATAAGCCCCTTTCACACCAAGATGTAATGCCGAGATGTAAATAATACAATTTTCAATGTGTGCTAAATGTTACAACGAAAAGCAACATCCTCAAATGTTCCATTGTTGCCTCAAATCAATTACACATGTTACATAGTTCAGCAATCAGCATGCGTAAGTAATCTTTTCTGTGGAATGTTTTAGCACTAACTATAGCTCTCTGCCATACTGAACCGTTTTGTACTTCGTAATTAATGCATGTTACGGATGTCATGAATGTTCAAAAATGAAAAGGCAAAACTAAATTCAATATATTAGTATTACCTTTTCGTCATTTTGCTTATAGACTGTCTTTAAACTAAAATTAGTTTTGCGTGCTTTCCCTGCTAAATATTATTGATTTTCTTGATAAAACATATATACCGGCCCACCCTATACCGTTCATGTTATTTTTCATGTATTTTTTTTCTTTCTGCCTAAGGCTGATCTTATTGTATATTATACATGCTGCATGTTATACAAACTGAAATCAATATATGTTCTGTTACTACCTTCACTGGAAGGTTATGTACTCATCTTGCTTTGTTTGTTTGTTTGTGTGTATTTGTTTGGGTTTTTTGTGTGTATGTGTTCCTGTGCGTGACCGCATGTGAACGTCACAACTTAAGAAACAACATTTGGCATCACAATACGCACGCTGCAGATTAATTTATAAACGTTATCTCAAATGAGCTTGAGAGTTGATAGGAGTTGCAAACTCGTTTTCGTTACCTCCATAGTCATTGTGTTTAATTTACTCTTACCAGCGCTACCGAATATTTGAACCAGTTCAAGGTTGGAATGGAGTGCATGATTGTCAATGGCAAATGGCGGTAAAACGAGCACGAGCGGTTCGAACAGTGTCATTTACTCTCACCGACTCTTATAGCCTTGTTAATCGGTCTTAAGAATTGAGAGAGAATTTTACGAAGTTCAACTTTCTTGATTACTATAATATTGAACACGTATATATTAATACCCCGAGTATCTTAGTGATGTTGCAAACATGATCACGTTTCGGAAGGCAACTTTGGAGATGTAACTACGCGGTCAAGAAAGAACCGATGTAAATTTGGTTAGTGTCGATGTCATGGGCCAACAATCGGATCCTACTATGTGTAAATTAATGTTAAATTATCATTGTTACAATCTATAAATTGCATATAGTATGACTAAATTTTGGGCGGTTGAAAACTGAGCAAGCACTTCCTAAAGATTATTTTGCGTTACTTAATAATTTATGATTATTAATAAAATAGAAATGCTTCACGAGGAGGTATAACAAGGTGCTAAATTAGGTGTATGCCTTAAGAATGCTTTTATTTTAGTATAAGAGCATTGAAAGTTGGGATAATTAGTATATTGCGGGAAAATGCTGCATTTAAAAACACGGGAAAATGCTGCATTTGAGAGTGCCTGATATATATGTTATTATGTTTATTTTTCTTCCTAATGTAAAATTAATAACCAAGTTATTAAACATAATACGGGATTTTCTCTTGGTGGGAAATTTTATGTACTTATAGATATGGAAAATAGCTAATAGGCTGGCATAATATGTTTTAAATTCATATTTTTCTTTACTTTACTTAATTTGTACGGAGACTGGTTGCCGGCTATAACGAACATTTCTCAGTTACCTGCATGCGCTTTCCCAGTATCTAAGCCACTAAATATACAACCTTAAACTGTTCTCTTAAAAGTTAAAAAACAAAGAGCTCGGAATATTATAATATAAATATAATTTAAGAAATGGCGGCTAGCATGTGTATCGTTGAGACGAAAACATAGGAAAATAAGACAGTTATGCAGGAACGATTTTGTGTTTCTAAATGAAGGAACGGTGATGTAACGACTGCAAGCCATGTGTATTTAGCAATCAGTGACCAGAGATATCTATAAAGATAATGTCCACCATGGAAACGAGCTCGATATTCAAACTCTGGTCTTGTTTTGAGAGAATCAAGAATGTGTTGAATTTTACGCGTCAACCTGGAACGAAACATGTCCTAGAAATTACGTTTATTCCGTTTCAACACAAATATTTCCTATCCTATGATGAGCACCTAAGGAAGTAACAGTTTCTATAAATTGTTTCAACTTAACCGCTACCGTTCTTGCATGTCTTAAAGTAAACAACGCAAGCGGAAACATCTGCAGTAAAATTTGATATAGCAATCTTTGTTTGCAAATGCCTTATTCGACGTTTGAACTGAATAAGACAACAACGTTTTTTGTCAGTAGCTTAGTCTACATATGATAATTAAAAGGTATCAAACCAAAATAACTAAACCTCGTTCTGAATACTCTAGTCGGCCCTCCCACCAAAAAAAAACACGTTCATAGAATAGTACTGCCCCAGATGTTTTGGCTATAAGTTAGAACTCTTGTTATGACTGTGGTTTTCTCGCACAATATTGTGCATATTAATTGAGGTGTATCACCTTCTGCACATCATTTCTGTGCGTATTGTTCATAACTTGGGAATTTATCAGAAACTGTCAGGAAATGCTTCAAATCATGTCATGGCTGAATGCTGATGTTTCTAAAGTTGTTTTCATTTTTCGACGGATCTTCACCAGCCTGACAGTTTCAGATTTGCGAATAGATTAATAACCTAACAAGTTTTAAAATCACTTTTTATGGCATCACCTCTCTACATAAATTCCTTTACCAAAAACATATATAGAAAATAGCTTGCCAGTGCATGGGAACAACAAATTGCACCTATATAAAAATTGTATTGTGAAATTCTGTTTTGTCAGACCCTGTTTGCAAGAAAGTACTCTCTAATATAACCACTAAGAATAACATGAGGTCGAGGCTTCGTGTGAAATTGAATGAGGTTCGAACGAAAGTTATTTTTCAGCTTCACTGAGCAGCAGTTGGTCTATTACCCTAAGTTGGAGTGTTCCGCCACGCAAAGTCTAGTCGCTTGACTTTATAATCATTGCCAGTTCGGATGATATCTGGATTCCCTTCCCAAATCTACGCACTTAGGGCTTGACTGTGTTGAAATCATAGTGAGCCATCAGGTTTATTATCTGATATGGCGCTCTCTGCGTCAATAATCATGAGTCAGCCTCGGGTACTAAAAATGTCCGGGTTTCACAATGAATCCAGAAACGTTCGTGTTCTCTTGCTATATGGTGTAAACATGGTGTTCTTTTAATTTTGACTAAGTATGTATTGATGGAAAATGTCAACATACAATATAGATGTAATTGCTGTTAATAAATGAGCATATAACTGCAGCGAGGTACTTCAATTGAGAGCAAATAATGTTACAACGTGAATAAATGGAAATGTGGTTGTGCTGCGATTAATATATATTTTTTCTATGATTGGCTTGTTATGCTGTCATTAGCCTCCCGCGAAGACATTTTAAACTTTTTTTTAAATAATTTTTTATATCTATTTATTAGTGAGTCTCAAACAGCGTCGATTTTTTTAAACGCCCTCACTATTTTTGGTTACTAATGATTTATGATGTGTTCGCTTGATTGACACCTTTCCAGAACAACAAACGAGGAAACTTTAAAAACTCATTCTTCAATTTTTTACTAAGAATAGTACAAAATGTGAAAAAAAGTTAATTCGGAAAGCGACCCAAGTCAAGTTTCAATACCACCAAATTGAAGTGGTTTCGCTGATTTCATTTGGGGTTCGAAATTTGATTTTTCACTATAAGCTCCCCGTAGCTCACAAGGCGAGGTTACAAATACTCCAAGGATCTTGGAGTCACGTCAAGTCAACGCATGTTGCCCAGGGCCGTCTTCTCGCTCGCACCGTCCAGAAAAAGGTCCTAGGTACGAGGTTGAGTTTTACAAGGGACGTTATTTTCAACAATTTTTTTTATCAAAGTAGGGCAATTAAATGAATTTTTGTTGTTACCCAAACCTGATTACTTTTTTTTACCGTTTTTATCCGATTTTATGTTTTAAAAGAAATCAGATATTGATTAATTTTATTAGATCATGATTAAGTATAGACTTGCGAACTGATTATGAAGCACTTATAGGAAGTCGGTCGCCAGAACCTCGAAAACACCCCTACATGAACGGCCCTAATTCTATATACACTAACTCTATACGCGTTTTTATACTCTCTCAATTTCTTCCCGTGCTCCATAGTTGAATTGTGCACAGAAAACCAGAGAAAGTATCCTTTGGAGAAAGTAACTTTTTGATACTGAGAGAAAATCAACGCGTAAATTTGGCTCGACCGTTCCGGCGCTCTATACTAATTTTGCTATCGAGTCAATTGGATCAGAATAGTGTTATCGATCGAGCGAGCTATCCATCAGAATTGAGTGCGTGGGAGATTCTCGTGACAACTTAACGAAACACAGAATTCATCGACCGATCTGCATGGATAGCGTTAAATTCTAACGAGAATCTCTCGTGTACTTAATATGGATAGAACTCGGGTCCATTCCAAATTCACTCGATAGCCCAATTAGTAGAGCTTCGGACCGGTGTCCTAACCGACTCAAGTTTTCCCTTGGCCTCAAGATATGTTTCTAAACCAAACCATTTTTCTCCAGAAAAAAATAGAGTATAAGCGCATATACAAAGGATGCTTCAGCGTCGCCTGTTTTGCACAAATAAGCCATAATTAATTAACTCCTCAACGAAGTAAATTGTACCAAATCGAAATTAGTTTTTACTAACCGCAGACAAAATAAAAATACATAGTATATGTCGGTTGACTTTGTTAGCATATATAGGCCAATATGGTCAAACGAGCTTTGCATTTGCGGCTGCGTTACAACGTCGAGTGCGTGGGGAACATTTGCCTGTGCTCTGTGAAATGTTCGGAAACATTCGTGCTATAATCGGGACAATTCCGTGCTATTACTGATGCTCTCTAAGCAAATTCGACTTCTGCATAATTTATGACAGCGGTTGTAAAAATTGCTCACGAAGTGGAAGCAAAGTGGAGAACAATACAACTCATACAGTTTAACAACGAGGGCTTTGGTGTTTTGATGCGTTCTACGTTTGTTTTAACCTTTTTTTGAATTTCATTGGTTGGTTATTGTGATTGCCCGACGTTCTTGTTTACCTTTTATGAGGCGATACATCAAGCTGTACGCCCCCCTTGAAGTTCTTTGAATAAACGAAACACTAGAGCTAAACAAGATCTTGGTCTGTCACATCTCGTACTGAAACATTCTTTCTATCTGGAAAAAATTGTTCTGAAATAAAAACCGTTGGCGATGTGAAGGTTTACAAAATCGCTGGCATTGAAGTTTAACGGTTCTTTGGTTTCGTTCTACGAGGCTTTTGCGAGGCGTTTTGTCACTGTTTAACCACAGGGTGGCCTTGTCCACTTTATTAGATCGTGCTGAGTTTCTTGTAAATTATTGATCTAGGTCTCAATTAACCGCAGCGCCACGCGCTTTCTCTTGTAACGTTGCCACAACGCATTGCTGATTTCGCGACATAACACACTGCAGTATATCACGCGTTCTGCTCGTGCTGTTCTCTCAATAAACCAACACCGAAGGCGAATCGAAGACTTGGAGAGGAAATCGCTGCACAGTTGTTTAGAAGTATCACTAGCCTTGCGTATATACGGTAAGCAAACCAATCTACAGAAAACAAGCGACTATATTTTTGCAATACATGAGACCATAGCATTGTTGTGACAATGTAACACCACCAAGGCCTGCATGAACACTGAAATCTTATAATGTCCATTTCAATGTGTCGTTCCTCCCTGGTATATACAGTGTTTTGCATTTTATTCTCAACTTTTTTCACAAGTAATCAAGTGTCTCGGTCTAGCACCAGACCTGCATATCTACTTCACTCGAGAACAACTCCATACCACCATCGGAGGTTTCCGTGTATTTGTCTAGATAAAACTCTGTCTTTATCCAATGTAATCGTGGTTCTTGCATTTGACCATTGAACTTGCGGCTTTCCGATGCAACTCTGCTCTGCTCCATATATGGAACAATTGAAACAATTGCACACGTCCATCGGAAGCCAGGGATCCATAGAATCTAAATGCAGCTCTTAGCGTCCTCCGCAGGTTACTCTTGCCTCAGCGCAAGCTACGTTATGCCTGCGGAGGAGCCTGATCTCTGAGACGATTGCATGCGGCAGTTGCAAGCCAGCTAGATTTTCATATAAGGATTTGGATAGCTACGTTTTATGTTGCTGTACTATGCAGGACGATTTTGCCGATTGCATGCATGTATCGGAACCATTCGAACGGATGTTTCTGGACAAAACCAGATTTTTTTACAGAAATCTTAGGAAATACGCATCTCTACATGCAATGGAAACGCCCGCAGTATGCGAAAAGTAAATAAGACGCTACAATAACCGTTTGACTAGGTTCGGTCCTAACGCAAACATGTCAACGTTCAACGTTGCAAGAAACGTCCAACTATAAACGTGGGTGGTGAGGAACATTACACATTTCAGAATGGTCAACGTATCTGGGTCAAAATCTTGTTGATACGGATTGACATGCAAAACCTTAGGCTGCGTAAAATACGCCCGCGTTCATGCAACCATCTTGCATAGATATTGCCGTACTGGCTTCATATTACAGCAATTATTATCTTCAACTGTCGTGGTGGGGAATTAATTTTTATGATTCTTATTTAATCCGTGGTAACCAAGATCTTATACAATCTATATACATGCATTATTTACCCTATTCCACCGCATATAAGCGGATCTTATCCGATTTTGGAAAAAAACAACAAAAATTTGACGGGTTATTGGCGCATGCTCTTATAAAAATTCACTTTTAGGCGCACCAAAATTGCGCTAAGAGTCTGGGTACGAAATTTGGCGAACCTTTATAAGGGCTCACGATCACGAGCAATTCCTTCTGCTGAGGCCGTAATTCAAGAGTATCAAAGACGAATAATGAACAAAAACAGTGAAATATAACATTAAAGGGGAGTTATAGTCGCTTCTGTGCGTCGATTCTGCTCGAGCGGGCTCCTGATATAAACATTGTATAAGTTTTGCATTTTGGAGCTTTTATTGAAATATATCCTACTGTGTATTATCATTTGAGAACATTCCAAACCCAAACAGTGATACTGTAGATATTCAGTTAGTATACGATATTTAGAAGTTCACAATGTAGACAAAGAGTTTGTTTACGTTACGCCGCTGTAACCCACCTTTAAAAACTAATAAACTGATTTAAAAATTTAAAACATATTCTCTTCATTCATGTATTATTAGCTTGTAAATTTTGTCGATATGCAGGCGCATGAACCTATAATCGGATATATTTATGCGCATGTGGCTATATATGCAGGGCGCCTATATGCGGGGAAACAGCTAGGATAAAAATATCTACAAATATATCCAAATAAAAATGTAGTTTTTCACGGAGACGAGGAAATAGCAGCAGTAACTAGTAGAAATCCATGTCGTCCAGATCTTGTCGTTTACTTCAGGGATTTTCACAGTGAGCTATTTTTTTCGCAAATATCTATTTCAGGTGTCTTTTTATCCGAAAATTATCTGGGAGAAGATGGTTAGCCGACGGCATGAGGGAATTAAAACATTTTTTTATCTTTTTTCCCCAAAAAATCTTCTTAACATTGTAAGAAGCGCTTCTTTTAAGCCAGACCACAATCAACTAATATTCAAATGCCTAACGTTTTTTTACATCGTAAACATAGTTCTCTATTTTGTTGTTTAATATTATATTGCGACATGTATAAATATCACGGTTATATAATTCATTGTAAATAAAAACTTAGCTAATATCTTATTATGGACATTAATATGGAAGTAAAACGAACGACGAAATATCGAATGTCCCAGCGACGAAAGTCCATAGAATAGTTTCAAGAATAATGTAAGAAGGTGTAAATTACGATTCAGGCCACGTTAAATGGTTTAATAAAGAGAGAGAGCTAAACTTGGGAGATCCTTTCGCACTTCGTGATTTCGTGTTCGGTCGAGGACCGAGAGGTTGGAGGACCATGATTACGTGGTCCCGTCTAGCAGCGCGTACACCAAGTACTCAGTTAATGGCGCTTCTTCCATTCATTCATTCAACAGTGTTTTTCATAGTGTGTTTATTATTTGTCCACCCAGAATTATAGGAGAATGTTAAATAAATCGATAACTATGCGTAGTTGCAGCAACTTATGACGTTGATACAATACAAACCTATCTATCTCATGCAACGAACCTAACAAAAAGCAATTTTGATTTATTTTAAGGAACAAGAACGTAAAATCATAGTATTTTTAGTCATGCCAAAGAAAAACTATTGAGCATAAAATCACGTTTAGCCAAAATAAACGTGAACTCGCCGACCTTCCAGCATTCGCTAGAAATCCAGATTAGAATCTGCTCTTCAATAATGCACATGATTGTGGTTAAAACACCGCCAACGCGCTCGTCCACATAATATTGCCTTTTATTGGTTTAAGAACGCCAATTCATTTCTCCCAAATGTCGTAGACTTTTTTTTCAAAATTGGGCGCTGATACGCTTCATCTGTTAGTAAAGGCTTTGTCCAAGATTTTATGAAACCGATGACAGCTTCTCTAAAACATGTTCCGAGATATTTACATTTTTGTCCTCGAAAATTATGCTCTGCCATCCTTAATATATCTACGCGGATATGCGGAAACGTCACAAACAAGATCAAGCGATGTTTCTATATTCAATATCACCAAGTGAACTCTATGTAAACACCTGGAACGCTAACTCGGGAGGGACAATTGAAGCCAGGGCATCAGTCTAGTTTTTCTGTGTTATGAACAAAAATACTTAACACTGAACGTTGTGCTATATATCAAACGGAAGCTCTTTTAAAGCTCTATTTGATGTCTATTTTTTAAGACTGTAGCGCAAAGGGAAATTTGTTAAAAATACAAGAATATTCGCCGTAAATTCGCCTTTTTGCAATTTTGGCCGTTAATTTGGTCTGTTTTTATATTTTTAACTCATTTCCCTTTGAGCTAAAGTCTTGAAAATTAAAAACCGAACAGAGTTTTTCAAAAGTATCAGAAAAACTATTTTGGCTTCAAGCAGCTTATGGGATGTTTATCTGCAGTTAGCATTCCAGTTGTATGTAGAGTCACTGATGTGACGACGAGTCATAGTTCATGGTCTTTTTCACGGGTAACGTTGCCAGAACCGACGTCATTTAAGGCTTTTTGGCCTCTTAACACAAAAGAAATCTCATTTGCATATCAGCCAGAAGACCATGAAGCCGAAGATTTTTCCTGTGGAATATTTTGCACGTCGTTTTTAAATGTGCTACACTATAATAAATATACAGAATTTTATTTGGCTGCATCGACACTTTTGATCTTCAAATATTACTGAGAAGACTAGACGTTTCCTATAAGAATACTCAGCCTGCTTGGTAAAGCACCCACGTCACGAAACTTATTGACTACGCAAAATTATTGCTTAAATCCGTGCTTGGTAATGCTCCTACTGTAATATCTGGTCTTTTCATGCATAAAATGTTCGCGAAAGTGACTGAATGGAAATTTATTGAAGGCTAATATACGGTGAAGCTTGAAATATTAAGTCAGCGTAACCATAACACTTTCTCCTTCAATATAAGAAAGTATGCTGAGAGGAATTGTTCGTCTGATTATTCCCTGCATAAGGAAGACTTAATAGTTAAAGAATTAAGTCTTTATATATTTTTACAAAATTTCCCAGAGAAATTTAAAAGACAAAGGCTATGCATGCAGGGTAATGACGAAAACACCAAGTTAACTGCATCCCTTGTGAGAGAAAAAAAATTGAGACGATAGTAATATCAGTAGAATAAAACAACAAATGTCTGACCGATGATCACATGACAAGGACAGCCCTGCCATCTTGCATGTATGCATTCATGATACGCCCTCCGGCACGTGTTCATGTTAATTCACGCGACGTCCCGCCTACACACACGCGACCCTGTTTGTATGGTTCATGCACGTGCCTAGCTAATCTAATCTGCGGCAAGGACGAATGACCCATGAGGAGCGAGATTAAAATTCATGACGATTGATTATCTGCAGATCAACGTGCAATTTTCTTCCACCGCCGCGTAATTCGCTCGTAATCACGCCCTGCAGTATTACTTCAACTTCATTATTAACGTGTCGCTGCTTTGCTTTGTCGTTACAGGAACCGGAGTAGTGCAGGCAAGTTATCACGCACCTTCATCGGCCTGTTAGTCCGCTATTCCGCGACACGCCGGGTCTTTCCGAAAACACTCTACATATATAGGGAACCAAAAGGTAAGAACTCATAGACCCCAGGCTGTATGCAGACAAATAAATATTGCGTATACGGCAAAAGGCGGTGCCTGACGTTTTCATTATCTGTATGCTCTTTGTTGTTTGTTGTTTGTTGTTATCGACATGCGACGTATATTTTAATGTATCTTAAATTAACCTTGGTTTTTATTTAGTCGCGTAACGCACAAGAGTCGCAAAGAATCGCTGTGTAGGAGGCGCTACCGCTGTTTCGATTCCTGTGTTTTTCGTGTTTCCGTTTGGTAGCAAGCATGCTTGCATGGCGCCAGCAGCAAGGGAGATCGAACTGTCGTACACGATATTACAAGGCTATCTTCTTAGCTTGTCATATAAGACTGCTTTGGCCACTTGTAAAAGTGGAATAGAGAGGGATATGTCGCTCCTCTGGGGTACACTCGAGTAAACTTTTTACAAATTAGCTTTCTCTCAAATGGCGCTCGAGTGAACTATTGCAAATCGACTGTTTCTCAGTGCTAGCAAATTACTCCTTGTCTGAAAATGGGACTGAGTATCTAGGTACAGATCGTATTTTTGAAAACTTAACAACCTTTTTAGCTTCTTGTTACCAAAACTTTTCTATCGCCGGAGAAACGTCGAGTAGAGAATGTTTTATTTAGTGGAAGAAATGATGATCGAGCTTCTTCCAAAAAGTGGTTGGTCACCATGAATGAAACAGCACAAACTATCAGAAAGGGAAATGCATGAGTTTTCTTTTGGTTTCTAGTTTAAACAGTTGCAATATACGCAGACAATGCTGCCCTTAATTTTTTTGTAAGGAGTGCAGACCACAATTGAAAACAAACCTTTTCTTGTGATAAATAACAAAAGTTGCGCAACGACTGGTGTATCCGTGATCCACAACATACATTATGATAATATCGCCTTTTTGCGACTTAATAGAACTAAGCTTCATGTTGTGTTTTTTAAAGCCTAAAAAGGAATTCTGTTTAACATTGGTGAAGATAGTACTAAAAGATAAGTTAGATATCGAACGAAATACTCTTCTGATGTTGCATAATGCGTTATGATGAATTAAACAGCAGACAAAAATACAATTATGTAGTGACGGTTGTTGTGCTAAACGGGAACACGTTATTTCAACCTTACGTATAGAGGTCCTCCGTAATGACCTTCGTTCTCCACGATCAAAATTCCAAAATTGTCTCAAGAACTGTCTGTGGAAGAGGTTAAAGGGAGCCAGGGGGGTTACAGCGGCTTAATGTAAACAAACCATTTGTTTACATTTTGAATTTCTAAATTGTAGAATATCATGTACTAACTGAATATCTTTCTCTGTTCTGGTTCAGAATGCCTCAAATGGGAATATAAAGCAGAGTTTATTTCAGGAAAGATTCAAAGAATGGCAAAATTTATTCAATGTTTACATCATGAGCAGAGCCGATGCGCAGTAGCGACTGTAACCCCCCTTTAAGCCTTTCCCAGATAAATCCTAGCTTTTCTAGCGAAATGTTTCATAAGCTTGAAAACACAAGACTAATGACTCCAGTTCGGCACAAAAAGTACGAGCCAAGTTGAAAATTCAAATTGCAATTGGAAGCCAAAAATAGAATTGTAGTGATATATACCATGCATGCAGTGCGCTTAGAGCACCTTTCAAGTCCTTTGTCAGAAGCCAACGGTCAACTAATCGTGCATTCATGTTCTTATTTTGCGTATGTAATTAGTCAAAATTTCACAGAATCTCATTCGATATTTTCCGACAGTCTAAAACCACCATTCTTCATGTCGTGGTTGACCACCCGAAGTGTAATCTTTTTTCTTGTGTTACTATACCATTGAACGGCCCTAGATTCCTTGCGAATTTGCTTACATGTATGCGCGAGCGAATGTAAATTGGAGTCTGTTAGGGATATAGCACGGAGTAAAGGAAGGGTATTTTGACAGTGCGCGCGAGCTGAGATTATCGCGTAATAATAATAGCGTTTGGCCTTTTGAGTTCGATGCCATGGACCGTTGAACCTGTGGTTGAAACGTACTGTTGTTGTCGCAGAAGATATTCGATATATATATAGTATATATTTAGGCTACAAATGCCGAGCGATTTCGAAAAAGGCTGATATACTCTTGAGTATGGAGCTCTCGAGAGTCATAGTGTGAATTTTATACCGCACGTATACATTTGCATATGCAAGTACCACAAATACCACTGTGGTCAAGACTGTGGCCAAGACGGCACTTTCCCTTGTAACAGTAATTCTGGTTCATCTTAAATGGATCTTCATTGATAGATTTATGATTTGTAGTTTTAGATGTTTGTCATAAATGACGCCGACGTCAGACAATTTGCCTTGTAATTTTTTTATGTGGTTACTAAAGGTGGAATGTTTGTGTTTGGAAGGAACGCAGTGCGCTGCAAGCGAATTGCTTTAGTTTCCACTTTGCATGTACAAATTCGTAGATGATGAAATTCGTAGATGATGAAAATAACGGCCCAAGATCGCATACGAGCCTCCTGTACTGGATTGTACTGATTAATTACCCTTAACAATTGCCAGTAAGAGTTTCTCCAAAACTGGTTTGGTTCTCAAGATATTTTGACCAAAGTTCAAAATATCATGCTGTCCGCCATCTTGGATATTCACGGATATGCAATAAGGTCACAAGAGGATTCACAGAAATTTTTATTCCTAAAAGTACATGTCTTAAAGGGCAACGTCAACAAAATTTGAATGCCTTAAGTTCATATTATTGAAAAAGATAATAAAAAATGTTATATAATTTTTCTTTACAGTTTCTTCAAAACTTGTTTAGTTCTTGAGATATTTTGGCCAAAAGTACCATGCTTTCCGCCATCTTGGATTATAATTTTACCTCATTATGTGACATCACAA
>JAOTOK010093955.1:0-15052 GCA_025770025.1 Virgularia gustaviana | reverse complement strand
GTGGATAGCTTCGGAGGTCCGAAATGCCGCCAAGAGCGTAAAGGGTGCGATGTTCTCGAGGACGCTAACTAGCTGAGAGAAGCACTGGCCACAAATTCCTTTTGACTTTTTCGTTCTTTCCCAATCCTACTAGTCTATTTTAGAACTATTTCACTCTGTCTAAGACCCGGCAACTTTACTCTGTCGCTGTCTAACGCCAAACGTTGAGATTTACCGCATTTTTAAAAGTGCCGGTCAACTATTGTATTATACGATCAAATATCCCGGCTGACACTGGTGTTGTATAAAACTACCTCGTTGTATGACTTGCTAGCATGTACAAGAATGTGTGACCATCAGAATCACGTTTCTTGCCAAAATTTACGTGCGTCTTGAATGAAGTACATCTTGGTACCTTCTCAAATTATACCGCGGACCGCCATTTAGTGCGGTCTCTGTTCTTATATCCAAGATGGCATCGTTTCCTGTTGATAATTCTCGAGTCAAGGTGAAATTTAAATGAAATATTTCAAGCAAAATGTATATTTTTAAGGTGAAAAATGTTGGTTGACAAAGCTTTGCTTCTGTTTCAGGGTACAGTTATAACGAAACCGGTTGTGTTTGGTAATTTGTCACAATATTTTGGCAAGAAACGTGAATCTGATGGTCACACACATTCTTGGACCTGCTACCTTAAGTCATACAACAACGAGGTAGTGTTATACAACACCAGTGGTGTGGTACAACAGATTGTACCACCATATATACTAAATGGGTACCATAGTGATAGTACAAGTAGACTGTACCAGAGACCAAAGTATCAGACAAGTGGTATCTGGTACAGTAATTGTAGTACCACCACACCAGTGGTACCAAAGTACCATGCGGTGCAACAAATTACTGTCAAATGTTGTCATCCCTGGTAGAAATCCTGGGCAGGATCCTGTAGGGTCCTACAAGATCCCATAGGATCCTCATCCTAGTATGTAAGATCTTCGAGGATTTTGTAGGATCCTATAGGATCTTGTAGAAGATCTTACACACCAGGATCCTGTGGGACCCTACAAGATCCTGTATGGTCCTAATATGTAAGATCTTGAAGGATCTTGTAGGATCCTAAAGGGTCTTGTACAAGATCTTACAAGATCTTACACACCACGACCCTGTGGGACCCTACAGGATCTTGTCTAGGATTTCTGCCAAGGATTATTAGACTGACTACTAACTGATGTGGTCAAGTCGGAGTCCCTTGCTTTACGGAGTTAAAGACATTCTGTTCTAGAGGAAGTAATTAAACATGAATATTACAAACCTTTAGGAGTACTTTCAAATTGTTCTGTTTTATGCTGGTGCTGCAGTGTTTGTTTGTTTGCCAATGTTTTGTTTTCCCAACAGGACATGTCATCCTACATCAAGAAAGTACAATTCAAGTTACATGAAAGTTATGCTAACCCAACAAGAGGTAGAATTCAATTAGCCATGAGAATTATCAAACTAGGACATGATACTAGATCACCACCAGCAGTGGTGTAGCCAACCTAACAGTTTATAGTCTGCTATAAAAATTATTCTGTATTCACAAACAGTAAATACAATTTATAAAGAAGTCAAAGTAATTCAATCACTTTCTTTTTTGGTACCTAGTTGTAACGAAGCCACCATATGAAGTAAACGAGACAGGATGGGGAGAATTTGAGATACAAATTAAAATATATTTTATGGACCCCCAGGAAAGACCAGTAAGATTGTCAAGTTTGCAAAATTAAAATTATCATTAATTATCAACTGTTATGTATCAAATTCTATTCTAGCATTCTACTGTTATATATCATTTACTACTACTCAAAACAAAATGAATTCTATAAAAATGAATTCTATAATTAATATTGGTTTTTGTTGGTCTGTTGCATAGGTAACTGTCTATCATCTTTTGAAACTGTTTCAAACTGAAGCAGCTTTAGCATCAGGAAAGAAAAGCCTTGTTTCTGAATTCTATGATGAAATTGTAAGTGAAAAATACCAACTGTATACCAATCCTGAATCCAGAGAGGACTGTGCCATTAACCTTTTGGGGACCAACAGGGTCTTTATAGATTTTATTCTGGCTAATGCCAGATGATTTTACTCGTCAACATGGACCCTGCTGTGACCCAGAGGGTTAAAAACTATCTGTTAATATGTCTAGTATGTACAGTAAATGTAAGGACGACTGTGTACATTTGGACAAAAATATAAGTCACTTCTACAAAGGCTGGATAGCACTATCCTGAAAGTTACCCACTGAGTACCAAATATTAAATTAAGATTTGGTATTTTTTATTTAGAAGTTCCTAAGATTCATTCTTGTAATGTACTTGTACTGGCCAGTAATTACACAACTGTTTGGTTTTCAATATGTGTTGGATAGTGCTATTCCATCTTTGTACCACCAGACACTGGCTAAACATACAGCACCATTAATTTTTGTTATGTCATGGTAAGTTGAAGAGACACAGTCTGTAAAATAATTTCATTTTCTTATAGATCTTTCAGGATCCTACTCAAATGATGCACCAGTGTCTTTTGAGTGCAAGATTGCTGCCATTTAGCAAGCAGGAAACTGATTGTAAGTAACAGTATGGCCGATTTTTCACCGGTTAAGGAAGCTTGAAATGCACTAGTGTTGTAAACCCTGCCTCCCTCCTCCCAAAAAAATAAATACATTCAGTTGATACAATGCCTGCTCTGTTTCAGGGACAGAGAAAGAAAGAAGGACACTTGATGCTGTTGCAAATGCACGTCAAAAGATAAGCCGTGAAATCACTGAACTTAATGAACGCTTAAAAGCAAGCAAGGATGCTATACAACACTTTCAAAAAGAGATTCAGAGAATTGAAAAAGAACAAGAGGGTGACAGCAAATCTACATCTGTAGGTTCTACATGAAACTTATGTTTTGAAAGACTCTAGCAACAGAGGGGAATACCCTCCCAAGTTGACAGGATAAAACAAACACAAATACAGATGAACATTAGGTACAAACAGCATGCTCTGTATGATGTAAATAGAAAGTGTGTAAAATAAAAATATTTAAAGATATATTTACAAATTTAATTTTGCTGCAGCAGCGAAAGTAAAATCCTGGTCTGCCTTAGGAAAGGTTAATGAAATCTCCATTAACCCTGTCACTGTTGGAGCATTTCTCTCAGTAACACAAATATAGCAATACTGTACTGTACTGTACTGTACTGTAGTTCTGTACTGTACTGTACTGTACTGTACTGTATCTATTCTATCATGGAATAGTATTGAGTACAATAAATTACTTTTGATATGTTGTATATCATTTGTTAATTATCATGGCTATGTACAGTAATCTAAGCATTCATTTAAATTCACAAGTACTTTAATGGCTTTATTCTATCAACGCAACGTCATACTTTACCATAATGGTTGGTATGAAGCCTCGTAACTTGCAGATGAAATGAAAGCACTATAATGATCAGATGTTGAGATCGTCATCTGGGTCTTCTTCATCAAGATCATCAACTTTGTCAGCTTCATAAAATATCTGCCCCTTTTTGCCCAAATCAAGTTGGGATTTCTTCACTTTCTCATCAAGAAGGTACGGTAGTTGGAGGTTTGACCTTGCTACCTTCTGTTGCTCTGTTAAACTGACGTTGAAGGTTAAACCTGATGTCACATCAACCTGTATAAAAATACAAATTATAATAATGCATGAGAAATTACAAGATTTTTATTTTAGTTGATAAAACTAGCTATGTAGGTAATTATGAAACTTATATAAATCTTGTATTTGATCAACTCACTGCTTCTTGCTCCGCTGATTCAGTTGGTCTGCTCTGTTTTTCATCAACTGGAATTATTTTAAGTTGAAAATCTGGACCAACTGTGTAGTCTTCTTTCTATATTAGGAAATACTAGTTACAATTATTATTATTATTATTATTATTATTATTATTATTATTGTTGTTGTTGTTGTTGTTGTTGTTGTTGTTATTATTATTATATCATTTATATATTATAGTTTAACAAAATGTTACTTATTAATTTTTACCGTTCTTTGGACTCTTCCAGACTTCTTGCAATGTACTACATCATAAAAACCATGAAGGGTATCTAGATAAGATAATTGGAAAAGGTTTTTAATACCCATAATTGTCAAAACTTGTCCATTATTCTGTGCCGCCATTTATCCTAATACATGATAAAATATTTGCCAACATGTGGTCTCCTCTTAATCCTCATGACCACGTGCGAGAAAGATACATTTGCTGCACATGCACCTACCTATTTCATGTAATTGGCTTCTTGGTAAAAGTGTCACAACTGTCGAAGCTATGTAATTTAATGAGGGCAACACATGCTCTTCGTGCAAATCCTCATGGACCAAAGCTACAACTTGAACCACATTGTATTCTAAATAAATAATATTGTATACAGTCTATCAATTGCTTAGCATTAACAGTCTGATATATGGTCCGAAATAATTTCACTATAGACTGAATGTACAGGGAATTTTGCTGTATATTACCATTGTTTCTCCATTGTGAGAGTTCAAAAACATCTCTTGAGACAGTTGCAATATTTTGATGAGCAATCAAGCTACTCAGAGAATGGACAACAATCCCAATCTTGCATGGTTGGCCTAAAACAAGTATGACCAGCATTAAAAATCACATTGAAGATGTCAGTGTTACAATGTTTAATGTTTAATGGGCAGCGCGCCGCTGTATAGCTTTCAGGATGTTCTTGGACAGACACATGCATGCTAAAGTAAACCTATTTTTTCCTTGTATGATATACTTTTCATTTTAATGAATGAATCATTGTTTTATAACCTGAAGTCTGCACTTGTTTGACTTTTGCTTCATCTTTAAGTAGTTTGCTCAGTTTTCTTGTTAGAAAAAATGGTGATGATATGGAATCCTCGTCCAAATCTCTAAGATACAAATTATTATAGTCATTTTAATAATATATTTTGGTGTAAAATGTGACAACTAAGTATCATGTCAATTTGACAAGTTCTCAAGATTTACATACTGTTTATTCCAGTTCAAGGGATCTGAAAATCCATCATAACAAATCAACCTATTTTACAAAACACAATATTTAATGTAAGTTATAGTTCCTTTTTTCTTGGAAGAACTCTTTCATACAAATAAAATGTCGCCTGGTTTATGTTGTAATAATTGCATGTTCACCTTGGGTCATTGTTGAACTTCTGATGAAATTTGTTTGGTTGTTCATTGAATATAAATGCAATCACCACATCAGTTCTTAAGAAACAATACAAATTTTGATATTCCTAAAACTGCTGATTTTATTGGTTGTTTATTGATTATCACAATCAATCAATAATTTCAAATATTATTAATTAGCATCAATGTTGTCTACCTGTTTAACAACTCTTGAGTAATATGGCAGAATAACTGGTCCCCATGGTGCTGGATGTTATCTATTAAAATTATTATAAATGCTTTAATTATGCAATTAAATAATGTATTAAAAGCACAATTAAAAGTATAAATAAATATTGTTCCCTTTAGAATTTTGAAGTTTTTAAATAGCCATTAGATTTGTCATAATTTTGGAAGGCTTTCGATCCTAAATTCAGATATTGCCCAGCTGTGATTTATCTCTCTACTAGTTTTTGAAATGGCTAATTTCTGTCTGAGTTTTAGCTTTCCCTAGAGGTGGACTTTTTGACTATTCAGCCACCACCCACCTACCCACCACCACCAGTTGCCCCCACCCCCCCGCTTGCCATTCCCTCTCACTCTTGCCTCACCCCCCTTGGTTATGATATCAGTAACATAATATATAAACATTACAACATGAGTTTTCATTTTCATTTCATTAAAATTGACCGTGAAATATCCAAAACCAACAAGTGCCATGCAAAATTAAACACAATTCTTCAGAGACGTTTCGAGTAAAAGTAAAATACATCCGCCATTCAAAGGAGCCACGACGCCATTGTGTTTTCTCTCCAAAATCTTGAACCTTTGAAAAGCATTCTTTATTTCAAACAATATGTTAAATTAAAATATAATAATAATATTTGATATTTTATTCAATAAAAGCTAAGAAGATGTGTGGCAAGTTTTATTCTGTGCGAATTAGAATAAGCGTGTGTAATTATTAATTTCATATTTGACACTTCTTCATTTTGCAGAACCGAGAACGTAGACTGAAGTTTTATGAATAATATTGAAGTAAAACGAACTATGTTATACAACAAAACAATACTGTACATTGTCTTTCTAAAATGAAGAGAAAAAACGACAAAAAGACTCACCGCGGAGCAAAATAAAACGACTTTTTTCCTTCCCACTTGCCAAATCCGTCAACATTTTCTCAAAATTCCAAAATACAAGACAAGAAAGCGCGCGAAAATCTTAAACCCAAATTATCCCTCCTTTGCCTAAATTATCCCTTCTATGTCCAAAAAAATACACACAAAACCCAAGGTATCCCTAGTATACCACAAATGTACCAAAACATTCTAATAATATCCCATTTTATCCAATCGAAACCCTCAAAAGCCATCAACAACCGGCAGCGTACTTTAACATCCCTGTATTGTACTCATTTTACCCCAAGGACTCATGCAAAACCCAATATAACCCTAATTTGCCCCAAAATTCTCGAATGTTCATCATTTTCAAGGATTACCTATGGTGAACCTAAAAGACCCCTATTTATACATAACGTACCGCATAATCCTAACGAAATTTTGAAAATAAATTCGTACCTTTGTACTAATTTCTCATTTTTTCACGATTCCTTACATATTTTTGTGTGTTTGTATGATTTAAACAATTAAACTATTTCTAAAATGTACAGTGGACAAACTTTTGGAGAAAAACTGGCAAACATGTTTAGTAATTGCGATAAAAGACGAACGAATATTTGTCATTGAATCGGAACTGCAATCGAATTTGAGCTTGTTTCTTGAGGTTATTTAGGTAAAAACGAACTATATTATACAACAAAACAATACTGTACATCGTCTTTCTAAAATGAAGAGAAAAAAGGACAAAAAGACTCACCACGGAGCAAAATAAAACCACTTTTTTCCTTCCCAATCGCCAACTCCGTCAACATTTTCTCAAAATTCCAAAATACAAGACAAAAAGCGCGCGAAAATCGTAAACCCAAGTTATCCCTCCTTTGTTTAAATTATCCCTCCTATGTCCAAAAAAATACACACAAAACCCAAGGTATCCCAAGTATACCACTAATGTACCAAAACATTCTAATAATATCCCATTTTATCCAATCGAAACCCTCAAAAGCCATCAACAACCGGCAGCGTACTTTAACATCCCTGTATTGTACTCATTTTACCCCAAGGACTCATGCAAAACCCAATATAACCCTAATTTGCCCCAAAATTCTCGAATGTTCATCATTTTCAAGGATTACCTATGCTGAACCTAAAAGACCCCTATTTATACATAATGTACCGCATAATCCTAACGAAATTTTCACTAATTTCTTATTTTTTCATGATTTCTAACATATTTGTGTGTGTTTGTATGACTTAAACTATTTCTAAAATGTACAGTGATCAAACTTTTGGAGAAAAACTGGCAAAAATGTTTAGTAATTGCAATAAATACGAAAGAATATTTGTGATAATTTTTAACCATCGTGTTTGAGCTTGTTTCTTGAGGTTATTTAGGTAAAAACGACCTTTTATTGTACAACAAATTAATACTGTACACTGTCTACCTAGCATGAAGACAAAAAACGGCACAAAAACTCACCATGGAGAAAATAAAACGGCTATTTCTGCTCCTCATTCGCCAAATGTTGTGAAAAATCGACAATTTGAAAAGACCGAAAAGGCGCGAAAGTCTTCGCTGAAATTATCCCTCTGTTTCCTACTTCTTTACCCACAAGTATCCTCGAAGACGTCGCATACCCCATAAGATACACAATACATCCATATTGTACCTCTCTTGCTCACATAAAACCCGACATAGCCCTAGTATACCACTAGTGTACCACGACATCCTAATGATGTCCCATTTAATCAACGCAAAACCCAAAATAACCCTAAAACGCCAGCAGTGTACTACATTACCTCGTGTAATACCCCAGGGATCCTAATGTTCTCTAATTGATCCTGTTGTTCCAGGATGTACTCTGGAGAACCTGATAGACCCTTAGTTACCCCTTATGCACCTCTGAGTACCAGCACTATCCTGAAAATGAACCTAATATCCGTATTTACCCTCTATTGTACCACCACCACCCCAGTTACCCCAGTACGTTGCTAGGGCAACAAGAAATTAACATCCGTTTCCAATGACAACAAGAATCACAACAACAACGTGCGTTTGGTGTCAAAATTGCTACATTAGGTCAATTTTAAAGAAAGGTTACGCGTTTTTTGACGCGTTTATAATCTTTTAAGGATAAATTGAGCAATTGTGTTATATTTTAATACTGCGGAGTAACTGTAATAGCAAATTACGGTAAGAAAAATCAAACATAGAAGTTTATCTAGTAAAGTTTTAGTTTAAAACGATCGCGATGGCTGTCGAAATGGATAAATGGAAACTTGCTGGTTGGAGAATTGAATCTCAATATAACAAGAATGTTCTCATCGGCAACTGGAATGAAGATCGAAGAAAGGTAGATTTATTTTATGTTTTGTATTATTTACAATAAAATAAATATTTATTTTAAATAAATGATTTAATATTTATTATTACCTAACTTTAATTTATAATAGTATATCAAACTATTATTGAAATATGTTAATATAATTGAAGTGATGTGAAAGATAACTTATATTTTGTTTTTCTTTAGTTTGAACGTGCAAAAACAGGTCATTACAGTAGCACAAATAGGTCAGACTTCAAAAATTATGGCAGTTTTAAACCTGAGACGTCCATCAGGAGAAAATGTGTTGTAGCAAATGAGGTAATTTCTATGGTAAATTGATGGTCAAAAATACTGAGTGTTGTAATGGACCATAATAATTCTAACTGCTACTTGTTTGTTATTCAGGGAATTGGTAAGAACTTCATATTTTCTCACCATGGATCTGCATACAAGAACAATACCATTTCATGGTATGACCAGCAGTATAATGGTAGAGAACAACGGGAATCTCGACTTCCACCACTGCGAAACTGGGATGGCAAGGTGTTGGCGTATGTACCAGAACGATCCGACTTCCCAATACAAGGTGTGTCACAATATTATTATTGTGAAAAAAATTCATGAGAAATACATGTTTGAAAACCATTAAGTAGGCAGAGCATTTACGAAACATTGAGTTAAACTGTTAAGTAAACGTTACCCGACATGCGGGTTATTTTTTTCAAGTCGACTTATTCTCCAAGTGTCAGAAAATTATGACAGAGAAATCTCCACAGAGAATCTAAAACTTGCTTGTATAATTCTCCAGGTTCACCAACAAACTTTGGTTTGTATCAACAACTACAACAGAAGTGGAAGAAACAAGAAGAAATTGTAACTGTTGGTGACTATGCTACGACATACCATCTGTCTTATATTGACCACCAACCAACAATACCAAGTCAATTCCGACGGCTGAAATCAACACCTCAAAGATTATCCAGCAAGCTACATCCACACCAAGCCAATTACAACTTACACCTTCGAGATTTTCATATAAACACAGCCCCAGAGCAACAACCAGTTGCAGCCATGTAATTTAATTTATTTCAAAATAAGCTTGACTAACATTTTGTGAAAATAACCTTTATAATGCAACATTGTGTCAGTGTATGAAGTCAATGACATTTTTAGAATTTTATTATCAAATGACTCACATATCAAAATGAATATGTATTTGGTGTGTTAGATTAATAAATTGAAAGAAAAAAGAAAGAAATGTTTCTTCAATATCATAGTGCCATGAAATCTAAGCTTGTGGATTCTGGATCCCAAGTTGTGGATTCTGGATCCCAGGTTGTGGATTCTGGATCCCAAGTTGTGGATTCTGGATCCCAGGTTGTGGATTCTGGATCCCAAGTTATGGATTCTGGATCCCAGGTTGTGGACTCTGGATCCTGGGTTGGGTTCCTCCATATGTTAACAACTCAGACATGGTATGCTTATTTCCAAGTTTTTCTCAAAACATGATGGATGGATGTATAAATATCAGGTAGTAGAATGGCAAGAACATGATCAACTATGTTGGCAGTGAAGCCCCAAATATAATATGTGTCTTTGAAGAACAATGGGAGAACATGACCATTACGAAACTTTGTGTATCTTTGGTTAGCTGGCTTGCAAAAATCTTGAATAGGAACAGCAAAAGCAGAAACAACCTGTAAAGAAATATTCAAACACTCAATTGTAGCAGTATACCTTAATTATCCTACATCATAATAGTGTGTACCTCATTATGGTCCAAAATTAAACTGGATATGTCCAAATTATTTACAAAACCAATGACAGGTATCACCCTCAGAGTCCCATCCTGAATAAAAAACAAGTCTGGTGTCAGCAGGAAGGGTATATCACTTTTAATTCCCTGTTCATTTTAGATAGGTGGTTGGATTCTGGATTACATTCCAGATTCCACTCACTTGATTCTGGAATCTAGTCTCTGCAGGATTTCAGTCAGATTCATTTATTCTGGCTTCCATTCAACATGAGACAGAACTTATACTGAAATAAAAATGTAATTAAATAATACAACTACCACTGTCAAAATGGGTTTTGTTGTTGTCCATATTTCAATGTTAGATCTTGCTATTCCTATTTCTTCCTCAGTTTCACGTAAAGCAGTGTCAATCACATCTTTGTCTCCATCATCTTGCTTTCCTCCTGGGAAACTAATCGAGAAGCAAGTAAAGAAATTTAGCCTGTTGTCTTTTGTTGTTTTGTTGAAGATTTATAGCAATGGTCTTACCTTACATCACCTTTATTTCGGACAAGTTTGTGGGATCGTTTGGTGAAAAGAATTGATGGTTTGTTATCAAACATACAAAAAGGCACAAGGATTGCAGCCGGAGAAGCACGTTTGTTTGGTGTTTGTGGATTCCTGGATAATCTCTTTTGTAATTGTTTGATAAACATTTCTTTTCTTTCACCAAACAGAAGATCATGAGGGACATGGTTGACATTGCTGGCTCTTGTTGAGTACTTCTGGAAATATCCTATGGTCAAATGAAAGAATAGAAGAGTTAACTATTTAACCGTGTTACAATCACCCCTTTCATGATCACAATATACATTGTAAACATCAATGGTGACCATACAGTTCATACATCCTAACATGATTTGTTGTTGCATAATCCTGGTGTGTGTTGCCGTTGTGGTTCCATTTTTGCTGTTCATAGTGCCCTTGTCATGGTTGGTTTGCTGGTGCCACTGCTGTGGTTACATAAATAATAATAATTACTATCATATATGGTAAATTGTCATAATACATTTACCATTTTTCTGTTGTAGATGGTGGACTTTAACTACATGGTTAACTGTTGATCTCGTACACCATCCCAAGGCAGACTTTTTAAAAACAATCTGGAGTGCCTTTCTCATCTACTGACCCGCTAAAGACAACAAAAAATGACAAAATTCACCATACCAATGGTATTCACCATAGATATCCCCCTCTCGAATTACACCAAGTACTGTTACTACTGCTGGCTTCTTGTATCAATGTGCAAGAAAATGGCGGCCCCAGAGGACAGCTCCAGTGGAGTTGAAGAGCTTGAAGAAGATAATTTTTATGCTATTTTAAACGTTAGCAGAGAGGTAAGATAATAAAAATGTAATAAAATATATTGTCTTTGTAATAATGCTTCCTATCAATACAATGTTTGCGCTATAGCCTTTGAAATTAGGCCAGCCTAAGGCATGTTTTGAACACGTGATAACAACAAGCGCGCGATCTTTATTTGTGTATGCATTCAATACTATGGTATTTCGTTACTTTTTTATATTCCTATACCTGCATAGTAGTATATAATGATTTTCTGAGTAACCTATAGCGTAACTTAGTCGAAATATATTGTTTTTCATAGTAAAGTATGTCTGTATAGTTGTAACCAGGGGGGGCATGACATGAAACTGAAGTAACCGGGGGTCATAGTTACAGGAAATACGTGCCTAAGCTGGGAGCTTTCCACAATGCAAAATCAGCCTTGGTATTTCACAAAGTACTGTTTTGATTCTATTTATTCCAACATAGGCAAGTATTGAAGAAATTAAATCAGCATATCGCAGTTTCTGCAAATTGTACCACCCTGACCGCCACCTGGATGAGACCAAGAAGGAGGTATAGATTCCCAGTATTGTAATTATCTGGAATAATTAAAATAAATTATAATTGTAATAATAATAAGAATAATTGTAATAATTATAATTAATTATAGTAATTATAATAATTATTATAAGTTTTAATAATTGTAATAACTATAGTAAGTTATAATATTTGTAATAAATAATATTAATTATGAGGTATGATGTAATTATAACATTAGTAATATCGAAACAACATCAATTTGAACAACTTGAAACATGACTGGACAATAAAGAAGATTTCTGATGTAATAACAAACAGTTCTGGAACAAGGCTTGCAAAGAGACATCCTGCATTTAGTGGTTTGATATTGCAACTGATAGCAGCATACTGTGAAATGTCTTTCTTACAACTTGTGCAATCGTAGTTTCAAACATTTTTGTAAATATAGAATTTTTGCATTGCTTTTGTTGTTAGGTTGCAATAAACTTTTTCAATAAAGTCCAAAGAGCGTACGAAGGTTTGTGAAAAAACCTTTCCATGATATAAAACCTGTTTCATTGCAAAATGCTGCAATGCTTGCCTAAGTTTTCAAAATTATTTTCTCTAGTACTTAGCAACCAGGAATCTAGGGCTATTTATGATATTTATGGCCAGAAAGGTCTTGATGCAGGATGGGAGGTATGGCTACCATTTATATTAATAATATGAAAGACTAGTGTTATATCAATTGGTTTTTAGAAGTAATTTGCCAGTATCCATCTTATGCTTGGATATTGACGATAACTCAAGTCGTATTTTCATGTTGTTTATCAGGTTATTGACAGAAGAAGGACACCAGCAGAGGTATAAAATATTAGGATTTGTTTATTTTTTAAAACTCAGTTTTATATTTTTCTTAATATATTTTACCATATTTAATTATTTGATGTTTATAAATTTCTAGATTCAGGAGGAATATGAGAGACTACAGAGACAAAAAGAAGAAGAGAGGTTACAAAGAAGAACAAACCCAAAAGTAGATATCCATCTATATAACACTAAAAACTGCAATATTTTAAACTTGTACTGTACATTGCAATAAATTATTTTCTAGGGAACAACTGTAATTGGTATTGATGGAAGTGATTTGTTTGAACCATATGAGGATTCATACGACAGTTTTGGTGAAAGGTGTGTAATGTAGTGTTGGATTGAGAGGGAGGAAAGGAAGGATGAAAGGCATTTGAATTATAGAAAGGAGGCATGAGTAGCACGTAAGGAAAAAAGAAAGCAAGAAAGGCATACTAAGAAAGAAAAGGAATAAAGGAAAGAACTAGCAAGCAAGGAGGAAGCAAGAAAAGAAAGGAAGCAAGGAAAAGAGGAAGGAAAAAATGAATCATATATTCAGAAACAAAGTGACTGATCCCTTTTATTAAATATCTAGGTCATTTCCAAATATAGAAGTCAATAAAATGACTATTAACCAATCTATTGAGGTAAACCATAATGTTTGTTCAAAATACCTTGACTTCTTGCAACATAATAGACTGAAATAGCACCAGAAAATTCATTCAATAATAACAGAGTATATCAATCATGGTACTTTCCTTTAGGCACCAATAACAACCAAAGATACAGCCATACTTAGTGGTAATTTGACAGTTCAGAATGGCTTAGGTAATGGTCAGGTGTCAGCAGGTTGGAGACGAGTGATTTCTACAATGTCATGGGGAGAGGTACTGCGACATTACTTGTCATTATTTGATTTCTTATTGAGTAAATGATCTGATGTTGGAGAGGCCCAGCTAGTAGCAAGAAGCTAACCTGTCAATGTTTGATCTCAAAATAATTAAAGCCTCTTTTTGACAAAGATGGAGTATTGTGTTGGGAATGGTCCAATGTTACAACTGAAAGGCTTCAGAAACCTAACAAAATCCAGGTTTGTTCTCACTTGTGATTTAGAATTGAAGAATCACTAGCCATAATTTCTAAATCATACCTGTTAATTCTGTGTAGCTATGGCACAATTGGTTTAGCATTTCATAAACAAAAACACGGCATTGGTGCTGGAATACAAGCAAGTAAGTCTTGATCAACAGCATTTCAATTATGTCACTAGAAGTGGTGTTTTATTGATACATTACAAGCAAAGGGGAATATTATGCAAGCTGACCTGGTCTCAGTTGAGTCACAGTGACTTGAAAAAACTTTTTAGCAGTTCACTGCATTTGCTTGTTTTCAGCGGTTGCTCGACAACTCAGTAACACTATGACAGGTTATATAACTTGGAAAGGCGGTTCTGCATCATCCATGGATACTTCAGTTGTCAAAGAGATGGAAAACGGACGGTTACAATGTGGTCTTCAGGTTTGCACTGTTTAGTGTGACTTGTATTTTTTCTTCTTCATCATGTGCTACTGGTTAAGCTATTATAATTATTATTTGTTTAGCTTGGTATTCGAAACTGTTTTACATCATTAACATATCAATACAAACTTGATATTGATACTCATCTTAAAACTGGGATCAAGTGAGTGCATTGATTACAGAATATTTTGTGTCATCTACTCATGAGAACTTTTGTTCAAATTAAGCTGCTGTATTATTTCATTCTCTTTTAGAATTGGTCTTTTAGGGTCACAGTTCACCTACGGGATTCATAAAAAAATTTCAGAACACAGTAGTTTGGGTGGGACCATGTCGATTAGTTCACTATCTGGTGTGACTTTGAAAATAAGGTGATGAAGAACATTGCCTGGCTGGGTGTAGACAAAAACAACAACAACAACAACAACAACAACAACAACAACAACAACAGCAGCAACAACAACAACAACAACAACAACAACAA
>JAOTOK010093844.1:0-15056 GCA_025770025.1 Virgularia gustaviana | reverse complement strand
ATTTTCACGACCGTATCACGGATGTTACATATCGCCGTACGAGCGTTTCCAGTCCCTGTTCTCTGGATAGTCTATGGCTGCACTAATGTCCGCTTCCTTGAGGGTCTCGGGTTACCCTAAAACAAGAACACATGAAATACGACTTACTTGTCTCCATATCCAGTCCCCAACCTCTTCCCACAGTAATAAACACCAACTATACATACGAAAAATGAATACATTATTATGTAATATTTTTTAAGAGTATAACAAAGTCATATTTCAAACGTGAATACCTGTGTACAGTTTCATGTTAGGAGAGCCAACATTCTTTAAAACTCTGTATTAGAAATACAAGATTTTGTCATTAAACATGTACCAGCTTTTGTTGTTAACGGCATAAAATACTGCTTTCTATAACCACCAAGTCCCAAGAAAGTAATTTGACCAAAAAAGAAAATAAGTTCTAGATAAGCAATCACTGGAAATGATATTTCCTCGCTTTTACTTTTTCAGATAGAGGTACTCTGTTTAGGCATAGTAGCTATATTATACAAAAACCCTGCATGGAGATCAACCGATCAATGAAGAGTATTATAGAGAACCAACACAGGGTATTGAAATCACTCAGTGAAGTAAATGAGTAAACAGACAAAAACAGTTTGCTAATTTAAAAAGTTTTTGGCCAGTTTTAACGGTTCTATTGTTTTATCACCATTATTTTTCTATTCTTACGCTATACCGGAGCAATGTTGCCTGTTCCTTGTTTGTTGTTCTAGAACAGACCATTGGCTCAGTAAACCACTAGCACTATATATTTGCTTGTTTTGTATGTTTTGCTATTGTTGAAATGTAAAACTATTTGATTCGAGGTTGTCAACAATCCTTACACGTTTATAGTGCACCATAAGACATTCCGCTCTGAGTTAGATAAACCACAATAAAATATTATGCTTACTTGTAAACAGGTATAGCATCTGCACGTTTGGTTTGCGCAAGACAACAACTTTGAAGTTGAGATTTGGCATCAATCCACTCTTGTTTGGTTATCACACCCTGAAGCAAAAACAAAATAATAACATTATAGAGAACAAACAGACAAATCCCAAAAGCTTTATGTCCTAATCTTTTAGTAATATTCCTTCATAATCAGGTAATAATAATCTTCTTTGTTTCAAGTGGTCTTCACCACCCATATTTATTACTTCTGGTCAAAATATAAATGCTCTTACATATGCAACGTTTGCGCTTTACTGTGAGTCAGAAACTGTCTTACACATGCTGGCAGCCGTTGCAGCACGTCACAGCAAAAACAATCGGAATTTATGAAAAAAAAAAGTTTGACATTAAGTTGAAAGCATCAGCATATTTCTGTGGTATGCAGTAATTCGAGTTTGATCTCATGAGTAGATATTCTAGTGGGTGCACCTCCTCCAGAAAAATTCTACTCGTCGGTTAAAAAAATTCTGTTATAACTGTTTCATTGGTCTCACCAAAATGAATGTTAGAGGTAGAATGAATCATCAAATATGAAGCACCCCCCCCCCCCCCTTGAGAGGTCTGCAGCCTTCTGTCATCTGGCTATTGTTGTAAACAAGGTGTTTTTTTGGCATGCGTTCTGTATTTTCCATAATATGTGTAAATAACAAGTAAGTGTGAAAATACGAGGCACAGACGAGTTATTTTCAACCAGTTTTTTTGGTCAAGAATTATTAATGACTTTGAGAAAGACATTTCGATTATGCATTTTGCTTAGAAAAAAAGAAAGAGATCTAGCTGCAATTAAACGGAGGAACTTACCGTAAGTCTGGGAAAAAGACAAACTTTACAGAAAACTTCAACAGGTTTGATTCCCTTGTCGACGAAAAGTGCTGCCAAAAATGCTGAGAAAATAGAAATATAGAAAGTCTTCGTACGAAATGGGGAGTTACAACAAGATAACTATGACCTATGGTAACAAGTTCACAACAATCAGGTGATTGATTCGATATTGGTATTCGGTTTTGAATGTAACTTGAAAAGTTACTATTCATGACCCAACGTTTCGACACTCCTGTCTAGTGTCTTCATCAGGAGTGTCAAAACGTTAGGTCATGAATAGTAACTTTTCAAATCTCTAAATCAGAGTTGCGTTACCAATGTCGAATAGCTATGACCTTTAATACACACCTTCAAACAAGTCCGCCATATGTTTTTGTCGCAGTTTGGGTGCAGCCTGAAAATTATACAACGAATATTTTAACAAGGTAAGTTCATGTTGCATAAAACATCATCTCACAACTTCATATATTTGTATAAACCACGCAAAAGTCGAACATATACTTCGTTTTTATAATAATCTAAAAAACTTGGCCGAGATAAATGCAGGGAATTTTTTGAAATATATTGACACCGTGTGAAATTTAGGAATTTAATTGGCTTTTTGGGCTAAACGTTTTTTATTTCAAATTTTTGTTATAAAAAGTCGATAGCATCTTATTGGATTGTCTTGAATTCCCACACGATGACAGAGTATGGTAACGACCGTCAAAAGGACGACATCAAGATATCACAAAGTGTATTTTTTTTAAATAAACCTAACGTTCCATCTGAATCCAATACATTTTCAGACTGAGAAAAAATTACTTTGAAAAAAAGCATTAGGCGTGGTTTTAATATTTATATGCCCCCATTTGGTCAGGCTTTGGTGACGCAAACTGCAGCATGTATATCACATAATTGTACTAGATCAAAAGATACAAATCAATGTCATGAGAAAACCCGATTTTCTATAAATTTCTTGGCCATGTTGTACTACATATACTCATCCTTGGCTCGTGTTTCTATATCCATGCACGTTCGCTTATATTCCACATGTTGCTCAGAATTCGACATAAGATTCGACATAACACGCTTCTATGTTCCTATTTGTACCACGTGATCAATATTTTTAGCCCGGCCGGTTAAGTCGATCAATTTGTAAACAATAACGGTTTATCGACGTGAAAAGTCTTGTTTCAACGAAGTGAAAGGCGAGATGATCGACTCTTTTTTAAAGACTGAGTCTTTATTATAATTTCGTTTTTTATTGCGATGAAACAAGACTTTCTAATCGATGATAAACCGCTGCTGTTTACAAACGCATCGATTTGATAAACAGTGCCGGCCATGCAAAAAATATTGATCACGTGGTTCAAATTGAAAAGTGTAAATACAGTTTACCACTCAAATGATTTGGTTAATATCTGTGACAACAACATGGAACATCACTTGACAACAGTTTTACGAGACAAAATTGACACGATGAACAAACTAGGCTTTAATAGGCTACATATTACGATTTTCTCTTCTTTCCTCTAGTCTCCGCACATGGCCACATGTCTCATGCATATTACTTAATATTGTACTATAAAACTATATTAATACCCGAGAGACGCCGAAGTTAACATATTGGTTTAAACCAATTTCTCCAGCAATTTTAGCTTGAATGTTGCGATTGACCAAAGAATTTCTTAATAACTAAAAAACAGAGATGAAATATCCAACCATCAACAAAATATCCTTTTAATAATCATCAATCAACCATCAACCATGACAACCAAGATCTTCATAACCATCACATTATTACGATAACTATGTTCATAATCACCATTGTGATGGTAAACACCCCCACCAACGCCTCTTTGGTAACCAAGTTACTCAGTCATCATAACCACCATGATAACCATGATCACCATTATTACTATGATCCCCATGCTCCCAATGGTCACCATGTTCCCAATGATCCCCATGGTCCCAATGATCCCCATGTTTCCCAATGATCCCCATGTTCCCAATGATCACGTGGTCCCAATGATCACCATGGTCTCAATGATCACCATGGTCCCAATGGTCACCATGTTCCCAATGATCCCCATGGTCCCAATGATCCCATGGTCCCAATGATCACCATGTTCCCAATGATCCCCATGGTCCCAATGATCACTATGGTCCCCAATCATGATAATCACAATCATCAGCATCATTACCATGCTCGAGTAATCATGATTATCACCGAAATCACCATGATCACCGAAATCACCATGATCACGAGACACAACACACCATAACAACCAACATCACTAAGAAACCACCCTTGTTTGTTACTTACAGTCAAGTGTCCCTCGTGATGTTCAGGGAAATGACGGTACAAATAATCAGTGACAACCCATTGTACAACGGAGTCCCCCAAAAACTCCATACGTTGGTTGTTACCACTGTAATGAAACAAATAGGATTCTCTGATTTACGGCCATTTGATACACTTTGGGTTTACTATGTTCAACTTGCAGTAAACGGATCTTTTTAGCAGTAATTTATTGTATTGCATTTATCATTTACCTTTTTTAATCAGTGCAAACTACAGTAATCTGTATCATTTGATTTAGAGCCATTTACGGCATGGGTAGCCTTTTGTAAGCGTTCTTGTATGATTTTACCTGGAATACGTCCCGAAAACATGCATGAACTTCCATGTGGCGACCTAACTATATAAATTGCCAGAACAATGGCAGTTCGTGCTTTTTGAACGTATTCCAGGCAAATAAAGATATAAGAACGTCTGCAAGAAGGCCAGACATGCTGCTGCTGCTCATGTTTGTATAATGGATACGACAAGAGGTGACGAGTTGATAGGAACTTACAATGTCAAATTGTTGAATCCAACCTGAGGATGGGTGAATGCTTTGGCTAAAAGACGGATGTGATCGAAGCGCACTCCAACACTCTCTTCAAACTTTACAAGTCTCTACGAAAACAAGGCTAGTTATGCTAAATATTATATGATGTGTTTTTACAATGTCAGCTTATATAGAATTGCAATGCAATTCCAGCAGCGGTTTCAAATGGCGGAAAACAGCGCATTTTAGTACAAATTTTTTTAGTACAAGGTCGCTTATCTCGACCTTGATAATTCCGTATAGCATTTGATAATTCCTGATCTAAAATAATTGTTTAATATTTACCTTCAGGACATCGGAACAAGTTATTAAATCACGATCACCCGCGGGTTTTTGAATCTGAAAAAGTAACAACCACTTAGGTCCTTATGTCATATTTGACCATGGATAGATTCGACTCAGTATGGGGTTCCACATTAATTGAGTTTGCCGCACACCGGAGGTAGCCTATGTCATTGTATACTTATACATGATTGTCATTTTGGAGTATGTTCAACTATTAGTATATCCCGATGACTGCTTGTACTTTTTGATTTCATATCTTAAAATGACAATTATCAGCTAAAAGAACATGCATGCTGTATCTCCAGTGTCCTGCGGGGTTTACGAGACAGGCTGGTGGTTAATGATGGAACCTAGTATACAAGCAACATTCTTATTCCATTTGATATAAGATGACGTTATAATCAAACCTGCAATGGATGAGGCTCTAACTTGTTCCACAAATCACGAAGTTCCTATAACAACAACATTTAATAACAAAGTAATCAATAAACAGAAAAGCATGACGGAGGCATTTTGTACAGTCTTAAGCAATTATATTTAATTCTACTATACAGAAAGACCACAGCTAGAACTCCTCTTACACTCTCGTCAAACGCATGTTTGCTGAATACTCTTCGAACAGTGGTAACATCTGAGTCCAAATAAATGGCGCCTATAATCAAAATCCAACCAACATCACATTTCACACTTTAACAAAACAACAGAAAAAAATGGTATAGATAGAATTCTATTACAGGAACTAGGTTGTTCAAATTGCTTTCATATTTTCTACTAATGTAGGTCGTCGATGAAAACAAGAAGTACAACCTTTTTACTGTTTTTCAAACTTTGTGACCAGTATTGCCCTAGCTCTGAAGATAAATTTAAAGAATTTTTCAGGGACTTTTAAGAAAATTTTTCAGTGAAATTCAAAGACCGAAAAACTTCAAAAATGATCCACTATTTATTATTTCACTCATTTATATTCTTGTTTTTCTAAGTGTAGCACACTTTTCTATAAATATACGCCCTCGGCAGATTAAGAGGGTCATTTACGTAGAAATGAAGACATTCAAGTACCATCGCCAGCCAAACTACATGCAGGTAGAAATTCAAGGACTTAATTCAAGGGTCCTATCAGTTTTCAAGGGCATACCAGGTCTCTAGCATCTTCAAAGACGTGCATGGGAACTCTCATGACTTTTCCCTACTAACGTCAAGACGTTCGTAGGCCAGGAAATGTCAAAGTCCTTAAACTATAGCCGTGTGGGTGAAGTAACAATGGCTTGTTTTTTATAAGAATTATAAGTACTTGAAAGCAACAATTATTACCAAGAATCGCCTCAAAGCAGTTTGCCATAGCATGTTCCATGTCTTCTTTGTGACAAAGATCAGGGCTGAAACAAACAACACATCTTATGTGTAAGAAACACAGTTTTACTACATACTAAATACAACCGTCTTAACAAAACAAGCCTTTATAAATCAATCAATCTCATCATCGTTTTTTAAGTACTATGTTCAACACCACTAAGCGTTCATCATGAACGTAATATCATGTGGATAATATGATTTACTCATAATGAAGTTCATTCATTTTCCATTTTTCCGTTAAAAAAAACTAGAAAAAAGTTCGAAATAAATGTCATGGTCACAGAACATCTACTTTTGTTCGTCAGTTCTGATAAAGACACGTGTTCAATAACAGGACAGGTATAAAATGTGATAAGGTAATGTGAGATATAACTAAGGTAATTATGTTTTAATTAATTATAACTTGAACAAGACAAACTAATATTATGACAAGCAATCATTTATAAGCTTGAAAGATAAGTTGGAATATATAATAATTACCCGTGAGAGAACTGCATAAATAAATCCAGTCCAAGTTTCTGTCAAAAATAATTTAATAATGAAGTTTATGGGATAAAACAGTCATTACTTTGTACAAAAGACATTCATCATGGCTAGTACAGGGTCAGAATTCGAAAACCATGAAAAAATTCTGAGGGAAATGGTTATATATAACCCACTGAGAGCCGGCCACGCAGACTAGGTTATATATAAAAGAACATAAAACATATAAAGAAGTCAGAATAATAAGATGTGAAAGAAAAGTAAATTTTCGTAGTATTTAATTAAACTATGGTTCTCGTTAACGTATATTATGTTATGGTAAGCAGGGCTGCAAATTGCTCTCGTACTTCAGACAATGTCTGACAATTAACTGTATAATTCATTTTAATTAACTGTAATTTTAATTTTATCTTGTAATCTTTTCTATAAACTTTTTTTCTCTTGGTACATAATAAATGATTTGATTTGATTTGATTTGTAATTCAATTAACTGTAATTCATTGTAATTCATCTTAATTAACTATAATTCACTTTACACCAAGAATTCGCTTGTTTAAAAGGCCCTGTCGTCGGCGTTTGCCTTGTGTATCTTAAAGTCCGTATTGTTTCGTGTGCATTCAAGCAAATTCGGGGGGGGTCTATTGCTTTCCTTGCCTCGCTGCAAGAGTCACACTTTCCTGCAATACTATCATGCACAGGTTACCTTAGCAATTACGGCCAAATGTTTATTTTGAACCAAAGATGAGCGAAAAGAGACCAAAGATCCTTCATTGTTTTCAGGAAACAGAAAATAGAGATTGCTGGAACAAATAAATTCCAAAATGGCGTCCCCCAGAAACTCCAGTCTTTCGTTATGTTGGATGCTATGAGCAAAAAGAACCAAATGAATGCCAAGATGGGAGAAAAAATATCAAAAGTAGCATGTACAATTTATAATTCAATATTGTTTAAACACGGCAGCTGCAAAAATACAGTTATAGCTAATGACCTTCGAATCATTCCTTTCAAAGTAAACTTTAATATAGAAATAGGTTTTTTTATTTGTGTTCTGTGTTGATGAAGATAGCCAGAACCTTTTTTAGAGACTTTTATTGAAATTTATCTTGCGTACGAGAAAACTCTTTGTTATATGACAAATTTCAGTGTTTTACTGGAAGTTAAAACACACATAGAACTCGTATGTCACGGCATTACCGGGACCGAGTGGCGGATTTTTCTATGTTAAGGTTGGAGCGTTCAATGCGTCACTCGGAAAAACTAAGAACTTACAATGATTGACTTCCTTCGAGATCTTCAAGTTTAGACATGATTTCAATAAGATGGACTATGCCTACGAAGAATTAAATTATGGTGACTCAAAGAAAATACCCCGCATAACAATAACTAAATGGTGTAATGATTGTAAAACCTAATTCCCTCTGTTGAAAAATGAAACTAGAAAGTTAAAATGTAGCTACATATGATGGCACTTGTTCCTTTGAAGTACCTTTAAAAGATGATATTCATATTTTCTATATTATTTGGTTTGACCGCGATTTCTTCCCAACCTGCACTAACTCCGATTGTTCGCATTGGCAATTTAACTGTGTCTAGTGCTTGTATTTAGTCGCACGGCCTACCCGTGCTCAAATTCCAAACATAGCCAAGTCAGGCGAGTAGATAAAACATCTGAAATAGCTGGTGCTACTGAGATGAAGAGCTTGTCTCAGTTCTGTCCTAAATACCGAGAACTCCCTCTGTATGCAGTATACATTACTATTGCTATGTAGTTTTTGTACTTTTTATGAAGTTCAAATACCTTTCTTCTTGAAGTATCTAAACCGATTTCGTTTGTCGCCATATCGAGGTTTCTTCACCCCACAGTTAGACAACGTGTTACGCGCGTGATCTGGATTCGTACCAAAGTTGAGCACGTAAGAAGGATGGGTGAATGCAAGCTAAGAGAACATAGAAAAAAAATATTGTGACATACAGGACAGTTTTCGCAAAACACTTTATACAAAAATTTTAAACTTGATAAATGGTACATAGTAGCCGTGCAGTACCGTGGGTATAGAGACAGATTAAACGTAAATATGTGACACTTTCTTTACGAAAATTATATGAATAAAAAGATATTTTATACGCACCTGCAATAAGGTCCTATTTTTGAATTCATAATCAAGTTTTTCGTCGAACTTTTGCAGAGTGAGATGATATCGTACATGATGAACAAGTACCGGTAATAACAACGCATGCTAAAAAATGCGTAAAAACTCAACATTATATATACCTATATAGATAAGTACCAGGAATATAAAACTCAACATTATAGTTTAACAGTGCAGGTTTCCAAAGACACCAGCCTTTTAAGTTGGGTGCTGTAATTTTTAGTATGTTGAGTCGCTTGCGTGGAACCCCCTACTGTTCGGAGTAGTCTTTTTAATTGGCTGTAGGAAACCAATGACAAGTCATTTATCTCTAAACGTCTTTATGTTCAGGAGTAGAATTGGGGTCGCTAACGGAAGTCACTCAGAGACCTGGTTCCGAGCGCGCGAGCCAGCATCTCTTGGGTTGATCTTGGGTTTTGGGTGGGGTTGGTCTGGGGTTGTCAATGCAGGATATATCCCCCCAACGACTTTCTGAATAACAAGAAAACGACCGGAGTGAATACGACAAAAGCAAAAAGATGATGAACTGCCAAAATAATGAAAATTAGCGTTTAGAGCGAAAGCTCTCATTCACCACCTTTTCGCTCTTGGCTTATAATTTACACAACCCACGCAGCACTGCAACTTTTCTGAATACGACAAAAAAGCTTTTTGCTTACTTGGGTCACATCGGAATTTAGTCCGGTTTTCAACATTCCTCGAGCAGTGAGACGGACACAACAGTCACGACGTAGTGCGCTGGAAAAATATGTTAAAAGAAAATTATTATGTTTATTCTATTATAATTCTAAACTATTTAAAACAATACAAAGTTAGTGAAATATAAAAATGAGGTAAAAAGACAAGAATGACGTACTCCTTCATGCGCATGTTGTCCAATTTTAACTAAAACAGAAAATATGGTGTTAGGAAAACAAAAGAAGAAAAATAAACCGAGACGTCATTTAAAATTACCACACAAATTGTTAAGGTGGCTCACTACAATTGTTTGTGGTATAACAAACGGCACATATAACGTACCAAATTGTTGGTTTCAATCATAACTTTGCCAGGGACAGAATTATTTTTAACTTTTCATGAAGTTACAGAAAGCCAAATTAAACGTAGCTCTACAATTTTTTTTATATCCTTTAGGTCAGGGTTTTCCCAATAACGTGTAAAATTATAGGATACTGTACGATTTTGCGAATGTTTGCATGTATACCTTCAGTTCAATTAATTTTAATCTGTCTTTTTGAGGAGCATCAGGTCTAAAAAAGAAAAGCACGCATTGAGCAATATGTGAACAGCAAACAATAACAGCCGGTTGGCTGAGGCATTGTCTTTATTGTATATTTACCTGTTCATAATACTGTTTCGTAGTTTTAAATAGAGCCTCATTAACCTTTGACACCTAGAAATACACATTATCAACTTAATTGTTACTTTTCACTTATGTTTAAACATGCTAAGCAATTAATTATAGCAATGCAACAATGACGTTATAAAATGGCCGCCGATCTTTCTTAAAGTTTTTCTATTTGACCTTCAAATGTTTAGTTTTTAATATATAGTTTAGTCTGTCTAACGCCAGACTATTCTACTCATCATTGCGGAAACTCCACGACGACTAGAGGGTTAAACCTTGTAGAGCACAAAACTACAACACTAACACAACAAACTTCCTAGAACCATAGAGAGCGACCATAAGCAATATGATTACTATACTAACTTGAGATTCCCAGAGAAACTCAGTTGCACTGGCCGAATACCATGATGGATAATAACAGGGTCGTCCTATTTATTAAAAATATGAATTACAGGTATTAATATTACTACAAGCTTTGTACGCGTCTTTACTTTGGTTATACTTTGTCACGCAAAGTGAAGTAGTAAACAAACCTTTCCACATTCCTCAATTTCGTCAACTCTGAGCGACGTTGGCTTCTATTATAAAGTTTTAACAAAAGTTAACAGCAGATAAAAAGTGTCCTAACTGCCTCAGCATCTTATCAATGTGAACAAAACGTACCGAGCCAGGCTTGGTTACGATGGAATTAATACAAGACTTCTTCTTGCTACTCGATTGAATATTCTAAAAAAATGTTTAACTTAGTGTATGCGACCAAAAAAATTTTGTTTCGATTTAAAGAAAAATTCATCTTTAGACCAATGTTAATCTATAAACTGCAATGTGATTCCTGAATTACAATTAACCTACACTATAGGCTTACACCATTCATTTCAAACCGAGTTCTTACCTCGATCAATGGTTGACGATTTCTAATGAGATGCTCAAAAACTTTTCTCATAGACAAGAGTTCGAACTTTTCAGTACCATCTGCAGAAACTATATACATTTGAAACAAAACGATACTTTAAATGTATTAGTCAAGGCAACTACACGCACAACGTTTGCGCACATTATCTTGCATGTGGCATGACATTGTCCAGTTTCTAAGCATTTGAAAAACATTGTTGGAATTGTCGGACCTCAACTTTCCGCACATCTACTTCCATGTAAAATTACGAGAACTTACCTCCAACACTTCGCGTAAACCTTGGCAGAAAATGAAACAAGTTGCAATGCTCTCCGTTTCCTAAAAAATGACACAATTTTAATATTTCTTCAGCAGCCTCTTTTAGGACACTTTCTTGGCAAATATAACGGCCCTAACCGCAACTATAACACTTAACAAGGCCGTCCCAATGCAATAATCTGCAATAAGGAGGTTGTAAAACACTAGATGCCTTGGTGGCTGTTCACAATTACATCAGTTAGCTACATTTACCATTTCATACATTATTCTATTAAACAAGTTGTTGAAGCATTCGTGAATTCTAGTTCTTTTTATTACAGTTAGTTTTAATACAGAATCACTGTCAAAAACTTGTATTTTGACAATAATTCAGTAATAATATTGAAATATCACGAGAAGTGTTTCTTTTTTCTTGTTTTTCCTTGAAAATTTACAAGATGCTTATTTTGGAGTTTATTTGAATTTTTTATATTGTATTTTTGGCTGGTAAATATTTATACCGTACCTTTGTTGCTCACACCCCAATCATACATTTCCAGAATGTCGTGAAAAAGAAATTTGGAGAAAAGGTCAAGATCTCTGATGCAAAAGTTCTAAAAAATAATGTAATCGTATACGATGAGGCGCGCCATCAATATTTTTGGGTGTAATAACTAAAAACATGGATTTGGTGAACCAAAAATTTGCGTAACTAAACGAAACTTTTATAAATGACTTTGAAGACATGTAACTCTGCTCTGTCAATTTTGTTAGATTATCGATACACGCTATCAAGCGGCCTTCCCGAGTCTTTACAGTTGGTTCATAACTTTTTAGTATTCCTTTACGAAGCAGACCAAAACACCCGTTCTATGTGATAAACTCTAGCACAATAGATATGTGCATCCAGCACTTACATCAGGGATTGGTTCTTGTAAGAACAAAATTTCGTAGTTGATATTGAACCTGGTCAATGAACATTGAGGGATAGCATCAAGACACGAGTGAGTTAGAAGAGAGAATCCTTCGAAGGTGTAAGTTTCTCCACGACTTTCTATCGTGGTTGGTCTCTCAGTCTGAAACACAGAAAAAGAAATATTGGGACATTAAGTGATACAGGAGAGTATAACGTTGTAGGGCTGATGTTGAGCATCTATATACTTAATTTATCTTGCAAGTTTTACAGTAAAATAATCCAGTCAAAGCTCTGAAATAATGCAGACCCCTTTGGGAATTGTAAATGTATTCTCTTAGCCAGCTGCTACATTTTTTCTTAAAAAATAAAAATGTCACTTTGGCAGAGTGAGCTTTGCACTACTAACATAGGATAAACCGGTAAGACGTCGCGAAATTGCACCATGCAATTGGTTACATCACACGTGCTAACCGAAACTTCTTTTCACGTGCTTACTGAACGTTTGCGCATGAACAGTGGAAATATGCACGTAATCACTTAACATCACACGTGCTAACCGAAACTTCTTTCCACGTGCTTACTAAACGTTTGCACGTGAACAGTGGAAATATGCACGTAATCACTTAACATCACACGTGCTAACCGAAATCTCGCACGTGCCAAATGGAACTTCGCGCACGTGTTGGATTATGTACATGCACGTGGTCACCTGACACCAAACTTTAGACGTGCTTGGTGGTGGATGTTTGTACGTGATCATAGAGGTGCTCACACAACATCACACGTATACTGTGTATAGCTACTTCTACTAAATCTTCGCACGTGCCATGTAAGCCTCTGTACCAAATTTGTCGGTTTAAGTACAGTGTACTGAGCTACACTTCATGTTGTTTTAGGTTATAAATAGGTATTAGCTCTTACCATAAAGTTTGTCTGTGGTTTCACAGTAACCCAATAATGGTAAAGTTTTAAACCATTATTACCTAATGGTTCACACGGTTCGGGCATCTAAAAAATACACACAAAACAACATTTTATATTTTTATTGTTTTTATATCGATCAAGCAGTTAGTACTTCGTTTTGTGAATGTTTCAAAATATGTTTCTAAATTTCCTTTTCGTAGATTTCATTGCATACTGCACACCTGTTCATGTGGGTATACATTATGAACAATCCATTTGGTTTTATCTTTTGCGCTACACAAACATTCTCGTCCATGATTGAGCTATAGCAAGAAAAAAATGTACAATTTAGTCATTGCTGTAACGAAATTGCATTCAGCAAAAACTGGGGCTGTGGGTAACAGATATAGGAAAAATGTACCATATAGGTGATCACACAGTGTTCAATTAGAAGTGTCCACGGCTGTAAATATCATACTTGGTAAAGATTTATGTATCATGCTTCTAGCCTCCGCCCTATTGTGGTTGGCAACGATGTTGTTCATGATTTTGACACTATCCTTATTCCTTTTAATCATGGTTGAGCTGGCATAAAGAACAATTGATATCTAATTTTATAGTGGCTGACGTCAAGTGAACCAAGCCTGGTGCATCAATCAAGAACAAGGACTATGAACAATTAACTTTGATTAAGCCTGGTATTTCACATAGTTGATGAACGCTCAAGTATGATCAACCTTCATCAGAACAGTGTTATTTTTTCCCGTGAAAGTCATTTTAAGAATTCATGCATGTTATGCATAGGAAAGACGATATTCTCAGTGAACTTGAAAAACGCGTTAATTTATCAAAACGTAAATTACAATTCATTGCAACACGGCAACATTTAAAGTACCCGCATGTGAAACAAGTCAAGTTTTATTCAGTTTCAGTAGCTTCGAAACTCCAATCACGTTTCATTTAAGTGTGTTTAATTTTTGCGCAAGATGTAGGGGTGATCTCTCAAAGCCCGACTTATTTGCAAACTTACTTCATCTTTTACATTAAACCACAATTCGGGATGTAGATGATCCTGATAATCCTGTGGTCGTCGTATTGGTCTCTTATCTTCAATGTCCTCTTCACTATCATCAGAGTCATCTACCGTGATATAACCATCAAGATCAATTTCACTTTCATCACCGCTTTCGTCATCACTCGACGTGCACTCAGGTTTGTCCAGAAGCTCACAAACATACTGGTTGTCATCTGATATGCTTTCCTCCCTACTTGCAGGTCCTGTGTTGCTGTTGCAGAATACAATAAGTACAAGTAATATATGAAACACAAGCAAGTGTTAGAGATATTCACTGGGAGTGATTTTGAAATGCAGACAAACTATAGTTGAAAATACGAGGTGCAGCCCATCTAGAATTCCAGATCGCCTGCTAAATCACTTTTTTATAGAACATCCATACGCGTGTTTTTGCTTCTCGCAAAACTTTGCCACAAGAATTGAAATGAGATCCCTTCGCAAATTCGAAAATACAGAACTTCAGAACCGAAATCTGATCTTTTGGACGTTTTATGTAAGTTCTTTCTCTGTGTACGACACTTACATGTAGGAATTTGTATAATCCATGATTTATATTTTCAGTCTGCCGTTCTCACTTGAATAGGTGTTCGCCTCCTTCGACTTTCAAACCTTCATGTTCGAGGCTGAATTTCGATAACTACTCAGTGAACTCTATAAGGAGACTGGAACGATAACTCCGGGGGGTAAATTGAAGCCAAAATTGCAGGTTTTTGCAGG
>JAOTOK010093843.1:12509-27516 GCA_025770025.1 Virgularia gustaviana | reverse complement strand
TTCCGTTTGAGCCAGTGTTTTTAAACTTACACACCAGATAGTGCTTTCCAAGAGCTTCAGTTTGATATATAAACCAGTGTCGAGTATTTTTCTTCAAAACGCAAAAAAAACTAAATTGCCCGTGGCTTCCTAGCTGCAAAAAACCTCCAATTTTGGCTTCAATCCCCCCCCCCTGAGTTATCGTTCCAGTCTTCTATAGAGTTCAGTTCCACACTGCATAGCCGACATTTAAAAAGGTCTATAAACTGCAGCAATTTAACCACGAATCCTGTATACTAGTAGACCTTTTTAATGGTCTTATAACCTGTTACAATTTCTTCCAAACTGATTAAGTTCTTCCTCATAATAAAAGTAGAATATGGTGTCATATTTTGAAAACCACCTGCTACAGGTAGTAAACCTTATGGCCTACGGTATATGCCCGAAGGCTATTTACTTTTAAGAATTATTTTTCTTTCTACTATATTGAAATATAATTGCTTTCACGCCGGGAATTGTAGAAAGGCCGCGAGAAACTTGCATGCTACAATTAAGGTTGCCACATCAAGTCCCGATCGCGATGTCTTCCAATGACTTGTCCCAGACTTGTTGACAAGTCGCCCAAAAGTTGTTATATGGTTTGTAACCGAAGTTATTCATTTGACTATGTTTGTGTTTGCTGATTTGTAACAACCTTGTTCTATCAGCCATGAACTTGTTAGCACCTGATATACCCACAAGCCAAGGCTGTAGCAACTCGGCAAACGAACAGCCTTCTTACAACTTGATAACATACAAGTTTATTGTTGCGAAGTCATCCTCACCTTGTGAGATCCGATTTTCCCGGCGTGTGTATGGTACATTTGTGCCAGGAAGGCAGGATGCAATAAAAAAACCCTTTAAACCTTTCTTGTTTGTTAAAAAGCAAATAAATATTACTAATTATTATATACAATGCAATTGAAGACAGAACTATAAGGCGGTTACATAATGTGAGCTGTCGACACTGAGGGGGTGTTTACACGATACCGGTACTGACCTCGTAACGGTATGAAGTCGTACCGTTACGACTTCATACCGTTACGAGATCAGTAACTCCATACCGCGTTCACATGGTCACGCCACCGTCTTCTCATCATCCCATGTCCACCGATCCTTCTTCTGCTCCGCCATGTTTTTTTACACAGAGTCCCCTCTGTGCGTGTGCAGAACAAACTTTGTACCGAAACGGCTGTTTACATGATACCGGGGTGACGGAACGAAAATATCATACCGGTACAACTACCGGGACGAGTTCCGAAATTAGTTACGAAATTTCGTATACCAGTACCATGCGGTAAACAAAACGCACGGAATAACAAGGTTTAATTGAGCAACGGAACGAAATCATACTGATATGAAGTCGTACCGGTATCGTGTAAACACCCCCTGAACATAACCGCGCCGGCCCACTCGATCATATTTTTACCACATGTACTATGAGTAAAAATACCAGTACAGGTTTCAACTAAAAACTTAAAATTTTAAGCTGCTTGAAGAAATGATGGTTCAAGATGGCTGATTGGATGCTGCTTTTGATCAAGATATTTCAAATTAACATTAGACAGGTCATATCCCTTTAAAGAAACCGCAGGTTTTATGTACCATTTTGAGAGGTCTTTCCAAGACAACAAACATTTTGTTTGCCTATACCCTTTAAAGGACAAGTTTTGGCTTGAGGAGTAAAATCGCCTGATGTTAACCAGACCAAACCATCAACTAGATCGTGGACAGGAATTAGGGGTTGATCCAATGCTTTTTCTTCCTGACACATCGTGGTGGACAGCTGTAAAATGTCGTCTGAGTTATAATTCTTATCGCGACCGATCATTTTAACACTTCGTCAATTTCTGTATGCCGTCAATTCTCGTCTACGATTCTTTGCTCTTGCATTTTAATTTTACAGATTGTTATGCATCGACAGATGACTCCAACCAGGCTGTACTCTCACAATACTTTTACTGACATTTAGCGTGTTAATATGTTTTCGTACTTTTTGCGCTTCCATACCTAACTGGATTTTATCTGAACTTGTCGGAAAACTCTCCAAAACGAAACGCCTATAAAGTTAATTTAATAACTGCTTATCTGGTCTTTCAAATACAACACGTTTCCGTTTCATGCATCATCTTTGCGTCATACTCATCCAAACACATGATTTAAAAAAGTAGAATTTTCAACTAAACCACAAGCTGAACAGATCAAACTTTTTTAAGCGGTGACGAAAAGATTGACATTTGTGCTTATCTATGTGCTCATGAATACTGTAGATGTCACCTGATAATCGACAAAGATTGCGACGCGTGTTATCGCGCCTTGTCGTAGGTTAAAGCCGCGCGTTAGGCATCTGTTGCATGCGCCAAGCCTATAGCGAACGCTCTTAACTGAGAACACACCTTCATTAGAACAACAGGCACATCATCACCTTCATTCTTGTCGGCAATGCTGATGATGATGATGAAATGATTTAACATTGAAAGCGTATCGGAAATGGTATAAATTTAGCAAGACGACTGACTAATACCTAGCAATTGCTCGTTAGTAGTTCAATGACAATTTCTTTATTTTAATGAGAGGACCATTTTAATATTTTGCATAAGATGTTTTTTCTCCTATAGTAGGACTGTGTACAACAACTGCGCCTAATATATTGATTCAGTTCAACCACATGAACAAACCGACATACCATACGTACAGCACAGCGGTTGTTGACAACACGATTGGGAAACGCTTTAGCTAAGTGTCTCCATATTTAACAATATAAACATAATTTTATTTCCTTACTATTTATTTCTAAATTAAAGAAAACAAAGTAAATCAATGTAGTCCGCTTAGTTCAAGAGCAAGCATTTCCAGTGGGTCCCAATAAAAACACAACACCAACATATTATTTTGGTGTTGGATTATTGTTGTAATGTGTGCTGGAAGTTTCCGACAGACCTACGTAAAGAAATATTCAGTTAAAGACCTTTAACATTCGCGCCTGAACCTGCAGTCACCAAAAATATCAACGCAATTTGAGTACATTGGTAAATCAGCTGTGATGAGATGCGACAATGTTTGGATTAGCGTATCTGATTACGCATGCTCCGGCAGCAATTTTAAGTAACATTACACCGGCCATAATATATTTTTGACGTGATCTTTGCGAGTGTCAAATTTTCTACTTATATTCGTGCTAAATTTAGTTGCGTCTACTAATTCACCTGTAGTCGCAGGAGTAAGACACAACAGACTCGCTACCCGCGTTTCGCTCCTTCTCGGTCTATATTCCTTCAAATTCAAAAGATCTACGTTTCAAACAAAGACAAGGCGTAAGGTAAACGAATTCAGCCTAATATCTATTTGTTAAGTCTACATTTATCTACTTATTTTAACTCGATTTACGTTCTGTTTACACAAACGCGCTGGCGGAAACGTGACAAACTTTCAGGATTATATTGTTATAAATCCAATACAGAGACACAACTACAAATATGTCTTGCATGTATAAGCGTGCTCTGTAGCGCCCTCATTCGTGTGCAGTGCAGTAGAATAGCGGACAACGCGCGCTCCTCCACTATGTTCACATATCGATTTCGCGTAGCGCCAGCGCCAATAGGTGACAATTAGCCTTCATTGCTTTAAAATGTGCCGTACAAATAGAAGACTTCCGGACAGAATTTGTATACTATGTACAGATTTTGCGCATTTTAATGTTCGTTGTTTGTTATTCGTTGTGCGCAATCGGGGAGTGTGGCAATTAACACAGTGACGTCTGCGCGGCTTATGTGTTCATATGCGAAATGAAGTAAGTTATAGCACGCGACCATAAATATGATTGGTGCTTCCGATTACAAGTACTTAGTGAATATCGACTGCGCTTCTACGAACTTCGCGAAGTAGTTAGGCCAAACAAGTCTATGTTATGCAGCTCCGGATAAACCACGGCTAGAGAGTTCCGGATCACAAATATTTGCCCACTTCCCAAGACAGATTTTCTGCAGTAATACTGAAACTCGGTTCGTGATCACAGTAACGCTGTGACTCATTAACATATAAGGCTACGACATCGCGCAGCTGAGTTTAAACACACGCCTTGTTTGAACACGAAAATATAAACCGTTGCGCACGGTGCATTACAAAATTTAGTAACATGGGGTTGAAAAAACAAACACGAGATTGACGAAGCAAACTGTGATCTTTTGACAGTATGGCAATGTTGCTGTTTCTTTTCCTCGGGGCTCTCGTGCAATCCGTCAACGCTTTAACCTGCTTTCCTTGTGAGGCAACAAAATGTGATCCGCCTGTCGACTGTAGAGATGGTGTAGTAAAAGGAGTATGCGGGTGCTGCGATGTTTGCGCAAAAGCGAACGGAGAACGGTGTGGTGGCCCATGGAACTTGGAGGGCCGGTGTGCCAAGGGACTTAAATGTGTCACTTCGCGCTGGATTGAAAAGGAAAATGATTTCCTTCCGAAACATTTTCACGTTGGGATTTGTGAGCAAGGTAAGAAATTACTTAGCTTTTTCGAGCTTCCGTTTGTGTTTAGCGCTCTGTCCACGAGCAGTGCCGCGCAAATAGTTAGCGTTGATCTGGAATTTTCTTCCTCGTAAATTATGGCGTAGGACGAACTGCCGTAAGTCCTAAAGATAATCATACGATACTTATGTACCAAATGGTGTTAATTATACAAATTTGTGATCACTTATTTTTAACCATTGTCGATTGAGACGAACGTGTGTCCAATTCTTTGTTGATTAATCAGTCATCGCGTTTAACGAGCGCTTTAAACAAGTATATCTATGCAAGCGGCGATGCAATTAACCTAAAGGGCTGGCTTTTTTGGCGAGTGCCCTAATTGCTATTGAGCAATTGTAAAGTGCTTCATGATCTAAAGCATACTCAGTATAGTTCGCGTGAGCGTGGCATTGACACTGTGCCACCAATTTAGGCAATCTCTAAGTGTTTAAATATTGTATACCAATCCCAGATCCTGATGTTAAGCAGCGCGGTTATACCTTGAGGCGCGTTCTAGATGTTTTTTCGCGCCAACTGGTGTTCAACTTTTGAAATTCCACAGATTTTTCAGTACTTCCAGATTTTTAAAAGAAAATAAGATGAAGAAAACGGTCACCGTGCCCGAAAATAATCGCTTTTTGAAAAACAGGCTTTACATCCTGTAAATCCTTTGTCTTGGATTTATATTTTATATAAATAGAACAGTTGATTGAAATGCAACATTGCCATTGGTTAATTGGTTTACTATAAAATGCCAGGACGGTGCCCGTGCACAGAGCCGATAATTACAAAAAGACGAGGAGAAAGGTGCACTGACCTATAGTTAGTGTATCAGTTCTGGGTGCCTGCCCGTCCACACGTTGTCCATGTATCAAATAACTTTGTCTAAAGCTGACACAGACAAAGTTACAACGGTGTGTTGTTTACTAAGCACTTGAGTTTAATTAAAAATCACTGTCAATGAGCTACGTTGCTTCTTAGTACTTCAACAAATAAGAATCGTGTATGGAGCTATCTTACTAGGTTTCCGTTGTTGCTGACTCTTATTATTTGGAGGGCACGGATGATCGTATTTCCACTCTTGTTGTTAATATAACTCAACGGTACATTTTACTCAAAATACATGATAAGATAAGCTTGATTAAAATCACATTCGTTACCTAGGTGGTCCAGGCTCTCTATAATAAACGATTCCACCAACAGGGAGAAAACTACATATTCAGCCATTACTGAGTTAATCCTTTCAGCGTCTCTTGTGTTGATCTGTTTTCTATTAAGCACTTTAGAAATAGTCAATAGGTGTGAATTTTTTTGTAATTCATTGTGTTCACTGGTTTGCGTATGCTTGATGACACAAAGTCTGCTTATTTATTGGGACATTACGTAAATGGCTATGAAATTAATAAATGGAAGATTAGATGAAGAGAATTGAGTTATTTGGTTGAGTATGTGATGTGGTGTGCACATCGACAATCGACATATGCGGAATGTGCTTGGTTAATAAGCCAATCGTATCAGCACGTTCCAATCGGTCAAATATTTGAAATAGTGCCAACTCTTATTTACGCTGATCTGTCTCTGGTCAATGGCAGCAAACTCATGCTCAATTGTGTGCTACATAGTTTACTATAATTGATTAGTTGTTAAAATCAGTTGTGAATAAAGTGCGTGTGCCTCTTATTATGCTTAATCTTTGCTTCGCACTAAAACAACTCATTTCCATTTTTTTTTCAATATACTTAATCATTTTATATAATTATTTCACATTGGCACATGCACCTTAGAGTGGTGAAAACAATGTTACGAATGAACCAAACGAGTTATTCACTGTGAATTTTTTTATGTGGATAAAGTAGTTGAAGTTGATCAAACCAACCGAACATACGAATACAAACAAAAACAAAGTTAATTCGTATAGTGGATTCGTATTTGCGTTTTGTACTTCCTTTTTTGCGATGTAATCAATAGCGCTTCAAAATTCCACTAAATGCCTTCGAAATCTTCACGAAAACTCAACTGTTTTATGTTTAGCAGACGCCATCTTTGAAACTGTTTCTGTCGTTGGTCTCGCGAGAGACAGCATTACACGCACGTGTATGCGATTTCGTATTTCACTAGCGAAAAATTCGGAAATATCAGTGACGTATATTTTAATTTATATCTACATAAATCAATATATTTTAAATTTGAAAAGCTTTAAATGTCGTAACACGGCTTAATTAAACCAAGGAATTATTTTGCAAAAGATGTCCGCCATCTTGGATTTTCGTTCGACGCAATGGTTGTTTTCCTTCTATAGTTGGTATTGCATTGGTTATATCCATTAACAAAATCTGATAATAATAATAATAATAATAATAATAATAATAATAAATGTGTTGTGACGGGCATTTGATAGAGTATTTATTTGGTGGAGTATTATGACATAAATATGGAATAAATGCAACGATTCAAACTATAGTATTCAACGAGATGTTAATTTTACTATATGTTGTGCACGAACATGAATTGCGAATTGATGAGATTGAAAAATGAACAAATCGTGCAAATTATTGCATATTCGAATAGATGAAATATAATATGAGGGCAAGGTCGGTGATCAGTCTAGAGTTATCGTATATTCAGATAAGCTCTATCACTGATGTTACTTGGTAACAAGTAAATCTCAGGACGAAACATTTTCCCCAGGTGATCGACAACCTTGCTGCATGTGGATTGAACTTCGTAGAAGAGTTAAGAATGAGATTGGAGATGCGTGAATGCCTTTTTTTATGCCATTAGTTGGTGTCTCAAGTGGCATCTCATATATTTCAGAGTAGGGTTTTTTCATAAACTGAAATATTACGCTTTACTGTGTGACTGAGATGAGAAGGTCGTCTGCACCTTTCGTTATGTGACCCTCATAACCCATGCACTTGGATTGGGTAAAGGACTTTATATACTGACTTAACTCTATACGCAATACTACGCCTTTAAAAATTGGCAATCTGCTAGTTGTGTATTGTGGTAGATTTACTATTCGTATCTTTGAGAGTGAAGTAGCCTGTGTCCAGTCCATATCTGGAGATATATAGACATATCTTAGACTGGAGCACAGGCTATAAAGAGTGAAGCGTATTGCCTGAGACTATCACGTCGAATGCGTGAAAGTTGAGAGGTCTGGGATCGTATATAAACACAATGAATGCCAAAGGCTGGTTCAGTCAAGGAAAGCAATTGCTAATACTGCCCAAAAGGAATTTACAATGTTGTGTTGAATGCAATGGGTACAAGTAGCATACACATGTTGTATCATAAATCCGTCTATTGAAGGTTTTCATAATCTTACTTTTTGGTTTTTCATTTGCTTGTACACGACACATTATAAAGACAGTTGGGCATCAAATAGAGCCATGTGTGGAGCTGAGCTAATCCGATTGTGTCGCTCGCAACAGGCTTTCCTCCTATCATACACATGGATTTGATGGCACTCTGCATTGTTAACACCTCTAATTTCCTTTCTTGACGATTCATCGACCTCCCATTACTAAGGCTAAATGGCAAATATTATTTGTCATAACAGTTTACTGGACGTTTATCTCAGTGCCACACTCGGTTATCTCAGGTGTCGGCACTTTCATGTTTCCAATCATTTTATGATCATAAGTATGTTTAACCTTGTCCCCATGCTGGTCATCGTTAATTATTTAGTCTGCATCGCAAACCGACATCCATCTCATAAGTATTCCATTAATTACCTTTCAAAACTGCACCATTATTGGTCGGTCTGCAGACTTACACATCTATATCACGAAAACAAAATAAATGCTCCTATGATTTAGTATTTAGGAGCAGTTATATATCTTCATGATCACACCCTTGCTAGGTGATGGTAATGGCTTAATTCTACGCGTCGATTCATAATCATAATAGTGTAAAATGCTACATGGAAACGAGGCAGAAAACAGTAAATCGAGTAAATCATACTGTAAATTTTGTATTAGCAAACATCTCCTGAATTGAACCCTGGTTTATGACCATTCGAGAGCATAGGCATAAAGCAACGTTAATTGTTAGTATTAAATATTTAGTTGATATTTTACAATGGTGGAGATTAAATAAATTGTTTGTTTGTATAATTATCAACCGATGTCGTGAGGTGTGCATCCATGACTTTACTCTGCCGCATTGGACAATATATCTACCATTGATAAAGGTGAAGTTGCTGATGACTTTATAAACCTTGTTTTACAAGTGGAAAAGAAGCTTGTGACCTTGTTGTATCTCTCATATGAAACTTTGGAAAATCCAAATATGATCTAAATATAGTGGGATATTGATAACGACACGTTATCCCAGAGTTAACGAAATGTAGTGATCGTGTTTGTCACACCGATGCCACCGAATTCCTGAGAAGTATTTAATTAAAGGAATGATCGAATGATCGTGTGACATACATTTAAAAGTCAAAGGAACCATGTCCCATCTTACCAGTCATCTACCATGTACTACTGGGCATGACATGGTTTTGCCATTTGATTGGAGATATAGTATACACCGTTCAAAATCCATTCTCTCAATTCAGTGGCGAAAATTCCTCAGTCTTGAGGTCTCCTAAGGGTTTTCCGTTACTAAATATGAAGTGTGAAGCCGACTTGTTTCGTGCTGTAATCCCAAGTATTTAGTAGATAGTTTTTAATCCGGCAAAACTCATTACTGGAATGATGGTGGAAAATTCTTTTGCTGTGTCGGCAGTTTGAAAAACATTCATAAACGATTGCATTTTTGAACTATTTGGATCATCTTTCGCTATTTCCGAATGCACTCTGCGCTGAAAGGTTTTTGCTTATTGAAGCTTTGTCACCGTTTACGAGATTAATTAAGTAAATAGTCACTATTTTCACGACATTAGCGTAATGGAATGCAAAACATGTTCGTTATTAGAGTATTGGCCTAGATAACACACGAGAAGTAAGAATGTTATATTTGGCGCGATTTCATGTGTTGTTGCGAAGAGACGAAATATCGTCCACATATCAGTCACCTTTCAAGACGATCCATGTTTCATTGTTTGTTTAAATATTTTCCAAAACGGTTATTAGGAAACTTTTATTAATCTTGTTCCACAGTGCGAGTATTATTTGCAATGATCTCGAACTTTATTGTATAATAGACCTTTTTAAAAATGACGTAAAGTGAGGAAAACGTGATGTTACACGCATTTTGATTGGCTTGCGTTTTTGACGAACCAATCACATTGCGTGTAACATCACGTTTTCCTCACTTGACGTCGTTATTAAAAAGGTCTATTCGATGAGATGCAAATTTAACTTCTTAACCACACGTCTAGTCATGACTATAGAGAGATCTGCTGTTACAACAATTGAAAATAGACTACACCATACATGCAGTACATGTGGCTTAATCAAGGAAAGAGAACGGAGGAAGGTAGAAGTGTAGGCTGTAGGCAGGAATCTTTGAGTCGATTCCCTTAAATTAATTACTCTAGATTTCTGCATTAGAATGATCAAGAGTGGTTCGTGAAGGGTTAGGAAAAGATGTATCGTTTTGCAAATATGTGAGGTATTGTGCTAATAAATACAATTATTGTGCGAGGCGATAAATTGTCGTTAGCGCCAGGAATGTCGTAGAGAAGCTACTTTTTCGTAGGCGCCGCCGCCGCAGTCGTGCAGTGAAGCTTGCCAACGAGTTCCAGAAACGTACAGCTTCAACCAATCGGCGCGTGCCTTTTGAAATATCATTGAATAATCGGCGCATAAAACACTTTAAATAAATTGTCAATAAAGTGTTATGGAATTTGTAGCAACATCAAAGCACCGCTAATAAAGTGATGATGTTACAATGACGCAAAGGCGCCCAATATTTTTCTCCTTCCTAACAGTCTATGCACGTAAAAGAGGAACGAATAATTGCCTGATGTTGCACTGTCCAGGAAATTATTTAACATTCCAATTGTATATGAGGAATCTAAAAATACTCCATTTTAATTGAATTGCATTCGATTAAAGAATGAGCCTCTCGGTTATTAATGCATTGCGCGCTTATGCTTACTTTGTAGATTATTGTATCGCATATTCAGAATCAAATTCGGCAGTATATAATTCAACAACAACAACAAATAATTCGCAAATTCATACCCAGTGATTCGTTTCTGACTATATAACCATCTTGTGGTGAGTGGTCCCTTCTTCGTTTTCTGCTCAACCCCACTTTGGTGAGGCTAACATATTCACAGTACACACTCGCAAGAACACACCGTCATACTAGGGTTTTCCGAAAATGACTGGTCGCCCTGCATAAGCGCACAATGCATTACCGTGAGCAATTGTATTATGGTGCATGCAATCAGTTGCATTGTCCTTGTCAACACGCACTTTTAAATTTATGTTTGTTGTAAAATTAGACATATTGTGGGAAAATTGATAAGTTGCAATTAGAGCAACTTACGTCATTATGAGAATAAGATAACAAAAACAAATTATACATATATCACAAAAAGACACGAACCAGATTACAAGAGAAAAATATTATCAAAAACGTTCTTGATCGGTCAATCCACCATCTGCAACGGTTATATCTACTTATACGAATTAACCCGAGATAAGTGCACAAACAAACATGTAAATAAATATATATCATAAATCGGAGTGTAATATAAGAGAATGGTGCAGCTGGATAAAAACATCGTGAATGAAACTGTCTCGTGTCAGTTTGACAAATCTCTATGTAGCGTGATGATGATGGTGGTGGTTACATAATGATGAAAGGATAAAATCTTCATTTCCTTTGCATCACTGTCCGACCATTTTATCAGTTTAGGGGAGAGGTTGTGACCCGTGGCATTAGCATTAACCGTTGTTTGCGGCTTTCCTACCGATTTTTTACAAAGTACAACATGAATTCTCTGATAACATTTAGGGCTTTATCTTACATTATCAGACAAGCGGCTGCTCAGGACACTGATTTATATAGAAAACTAGTAAATATGTATGACGGGCGATCGACTTTGCAAAAATAGCTAATATTAATAATGACTATGGTCTCTGAGCGCACTATGGGCTGGTGTCTCATTACTAAATTGTTGCATTACAACGCACGTTTTGTCACGGCTGGCCTCTTCAATTGCGATATATATATATTTTTTTTTAGTTGAACATGCAGCTTTTATTCTCTTGATATAGTAATGATCATTAACATGACGTAACTATCTTTACTTAAGATTTCCTTGTGGCAGTTTTTTTTTCAGAGATATAGATTGGTAATATCGAAAGCAATGACTAAATATGTTCTTTTTACATTCAAATGAGTTTTTAACAGCCGTGCATCATGATGCCCTTAATATTTTTGCAGTAAATTGACGTCACCTTGTAAATCTTTTACGAATAAAACTTTAAAGTAAATAGTATAGGTTACTTCTTAGCCAAACAGGAAACAATTTTCATGAACGATATGAATGGGTAAGGGAAATTTCAGTGTTGTTGCTGTTCATGTAGTGATCCTTTTCAGGCAAAATCTCATCGTCACCTATTGACAAGTGGCATCGCCTGCACAATAAAAGATAAGCGCGGTGTTAATTGTCATATTATACTGGAGCACATGCATGGACTGCGCAATTGTATGGGCTGTGCGGGCTATAGCCCCACCACTTTTTTTTGCCAATGGCATTTAATTTCTGTCGGTGCTGCACACAGGAAATAAAGAAATATCCCCTGCAAATTGGACTCGATCCTCCTAGATGAACGAAATTGAGTTTTGCGGTCCATGGAGCATATTAGTTGTTACATGGTTTGGAGGTGGACCGCAATTGATATCCAACGGAAAATCAATGTTTTGAGGATTTTTCCCATGAATTAATGGTTATATCATGTTTAAAGTTAAAAAAATGTTTGAGACCTCATTTCACGAATCAAAACGTGTATATATTCTCGTATACACGTTCTTTGATTTTTGATTATGAACATTGCCTTAGCCTAATAATCACAATTGAGAGTGGACTCGATGGGACAATTACTTTTATAATGTAGTTATTCACTATATAATAATGAGCTTATTAACTGAAATTTCATTGGTTAAAATACACATCGTACATATCAGCTCATATACAGTGAGTAGTGCTTTAAAGTAAATGTAGCGTTTTCATTAAATTGCCTGATCGATAAATACTTTTTTATAGATAACAGTGGGTAACTATAAGCTCTGTATATAGCTCATAGGTAACTCGGCTCGGTGCGCCTAATATAAGACTCGAGATCATGGTAAAATTGTTAACTTGAATGACGCTTCTCCCTGCACGACTCAATGAAATATCTTCTAAATGTTCCGATCTAACGATCTCGTTAACTATACCATATGGCTAATAAACATCACAAGGCTTATCATCATAGCATCAAGGCTGTCTTTCGAACAAGTTAAATATACTGGCCATTGGCCAAAAGGACAATAGGTAAATAGGTTGTTTATCTTATGCAGAAATCAAATTGGAATTAAATAGTCCAAAGATATATTACGTGACTGGTAGATCAGCAGCATAATGTCATTCCGATAAACGGTATAGTTTCATCAGGTGAGTTTTTTTATTCTCTAGTAAAACTTTCATGCAAAATATCTTTTTTCTTTTCCACTGATTTTATTTGTTGCTTGACAAATTACGCTTTAGTTACTCAACAAGGCTGCATCACAAAAAATGGCGAATAAAATAACTTCAGGCGTTCCACCTTGATCGAGCATCATATCCGTTTTAACCCACGCCTCGGTTAATATCGTTTCACCTTTAGTATACTTAACTTCAAAAACGACATGCCTTTATCAGGGCTAAGGTCAGAGAATTTTTTCCCTATATTTAGCAATGATCAAAGTATACCTTTAACATGTATTTAAATTTTCTTATCTTTTGAAATCAGAGATGACAAACGTAATGTCAAACCTTATAGAAGTTTGTTTGAAATTTGTTGGGAGCCGCAGATGATCTCTGATAATCTCATTGTTGCGACCTTTTATCCGTTTAAGGATTCTTGCTATTTTGATACTGACGATAGACTCTATAACTTATATAGTATAATGATAATGCCAAACAAAATATTTCAGATCAACTTTGTCTTTCAGCATTTGTTATATCAAATTTTACCTATTCAGGTAATTGCAATTCAATCAGATATGGAGAGCAGTGCATGGACCTTTCATAGCATACATGCAGTTAATCGTTATACGTCATGTATGTTGATTTTAGGACTTCATTTTTTGATCAACTGAAATCTAAATCTAATGCTTGTGGGAAGATATGAGAAGATATGTTGAGTGCTCCTAAAGCATATTGTATCTCACTTACATATCAATTACAAGATAAATCTCAAAAACAGACAAGCGATTACCCGACGTTGAAGACTGGTATACGGTGCAGTAGTTGCACACGAACTTGCCCATACGAACCGTTGCAACGTAGACAACCAACAAGCAATTTCAGTCTTTTTGGACCGGTAACTGGCTAATTATATAAACCATATTTAAAAACACGGGCATGATTTATCAAAAAATAATAGGTATATATTAAATCAAAAAGCCATGCTATCCCGCAGGTACAAATTATCAACTGAAACAGTTTCGTGATAACAGATTTTCCTTGGAATGTGATACATGTGGGAGAATCTGTTAAAGTCGTGTTAACTTTCTTCAAGTAATATAAGACCTGGAGGCCTTGTTTATCAGTTATCTGTAAAACTAAAACGTTAGGTCAAAGTATGCTGGCGTACGATATCATATCTCTTGCATTTAAAAAAATCGCTATTGTCTAGTCACCGATATACTCATAAAACATACATAGTTGCCAGCTGGTATATTTGACTGGAATGAAGTCAGCAGTTGCGGCGCAAAAAAATAACAATAGATTAGAGATGCCATATTAGGTCATATCTTTTGGGCTACATGATATATAGCAGTAATAGCACTAAAACATATCCTCAGGTATAAACCAACTTTTCAAATCAAACAAAACGTGGAATTCTTATTGGAGCCGCAGCGGATCTACATTTACCAGCTAACAGTTTAGGGCGAGACTATATAATATTAATTGTTGGATCTTGATCCTTTTTGCAGACATTTTGTCTATTCCTCCCTAATAAGTACATACAATAAGGGGCCAACACAAATTGCTTTTCTAACCAATTTCTTTTCTAACCAATTTTCCGACAAAAACTGTTGTAGCTACTGTTTATACAATTGTAGAACAGAACGCTATGATTCGTAACTATTACTGGAAGAATCCATTTACTGAAATTACTTACCTCTTACTAGTTCCTTCCGAATATGTTTGCAAAACTGCTACATATAATTTGAGTTAGCTACGTGAACTATGTAAACTTGATTGTCCGTCTTTTAAGCTGGTTCGCCAGTATCGTGGTAGAATGCTATATTTGTAATTTGCCTGCAAAAACACTGACTGTGTGCCTAAGCTATCCAATTAGTTTATTCAATAATCCCAAAACTACTAATCCAGT